>NCVS01001259.1:365298-468277 GCA_003055095.1 Goniozus legneri
GAGATAAAAGAAAAAAAGCTTAATAAACTATATAATTCACGAAAGGGTTGCTCCGCATTTATTTTCCCATCCAGCGATAAATCATTAAACGCCCACTACGAATCTAATAGCATTTCGCCCTCGCTAGTCTTTCCCGATCCACGTGACCACTTACTTCAACTGCATTGGAATGTAGAGAGTATTAGTATCGTTGAAGTGATCGGGGCGCTTCTCTTCGAATTTTACATGTTCTACAGTTCTAGTATTATACGCGTTAATGATACCGTCAAATTTGAAAAACCCGATTAGTAAGCTCATTATTTTGTTCATCATTTTCAGAATGATCATGTTTGATATAAAACGATAACATTTAAATTCATCGTTTTTGTTAATTACAAAATAATCCAGCTGTATGCAGATTTCATTTATCAATTATTAATATAGACTTTATTAGAGATCGATCTCTGTTCGAATTACGAATATTTTTGTTATCAATTCATCATTGGAATCATTCAGCTTGCGGTGCAAAGACCTATAGGTAAAAGGCGCGTGCGCCGCTCTTGAATTTCATTCACCCGCCTGCACGAATCATTTCCGTCCGCCTACAAAGCACCCTCGGTCCCGAGCTTTCGTATCCTACTGTCGTATGTCGAAAGAGGGAGAGAAAAAGTTCCTCGTTCATTACCCCTTTATCGAATCGTTTTGTAAAATCGATTTTGAGAGAATCAACAAAACACCGTTGTCATAAAAAAACTTTTATAAAGCTGGAAAACAGAGAATATTAAAATTTTTGTAAATATTCCTGGAATTGAGATTTCGTTCCTACTTTTTTTATTAATTGGATTGTCGAACGGAAAATGGAGAAGAGGCGAGTACGGGAGGCGAAGGTGCGATCAGTGACGAAATCGGTGACGATCGCGATTGAAAACCGAAGATTTATGAATGAACAGTAACACGGCACATGGGCTCAAGGGGGGTGGATCGATAGAGCGGCTCCCCACTGTAGCGCGCCATCGTCCGACCCCCTCGTCCTCCCGCGACTCCAGGGCATAGTAATCAATATGAGGGGGGTTGGGTAGGCATTGGTTGCCGGGGTCGAGGAATGGTCTGGTAGGGAGTGAAAGAAGAGGAGAGAACGGGGGAGGTGGCAAAGTCCATTCACTAGAAGCTATAGGCTCGCTATTGATTGCGTGGGCGACTAAAAGGGGCTATCCCCTCTGTTGGGTCATTCAGCAAGCTTTCCCGTAGTGGGGCACTACACTTTGTCTCTCTCACCTCCTTCATTTCTCTCTCTTTCTCTCTTTCTCCCGTTCTCTCTTTCTAGTCACGCGCTGTTTCTTACTCTCTCGTGTTATAGTGCACTCATGAAGTTTTCGGCTAAATCAACTATGAGGATATCGAAATTTAGAAATTGAATAAAAAATATGAATTTTTTTTAAATATTTGTTGATCGATATATAAAATTTGCTCTTACTTTTTTATCATAATAAGTTGATTCTGTATTATTCATATTAAGGTTGAATTAATAATTTATAAAAAAAATAATATCAAGCACTTTTCTAAACTGGGTGAAAATGAATAATATACAAATTATATTGTACTACTATATTTTCACTTAAGGTACATTATTACGTTGTTTAATAGATTAAATTATTTTAAATACATTCAGTCAAAATGTACATAAAAAAATTTAAGTAACATACTACAAAGAATTTTATTTTTCATCAAAAATTATAAAGTACAAACATTACACTAAATATAGTTTCTGTTATAGCATTTCTAATGTATATTGTTTACAATGCCTTTTCAATATTATGACTGTTTTTTAATGTTCATTATTGAGGACTCATTCATTTATTTAAAAAAACGTTTGAAAAGTTAAATGTTAAAAAAATGTTAATTAAAATATTAAAAATTAATAATTAATTAAGATTATAGTTATGCACGTGCACAATGCAGTATGTATCGTCGAGAATTGAACTATACTTACTGGCATTACACCTTTAATAATATCTATCAATCGAAAGATATCAGCTCTGCTGTTTCTAATTTTGATTGCTCTTTCGATCGTTCGTGATCAGTAGTCACTGCTTGACCTGCAGTCGATTGAAAAGATAATGCCTGCTGTTGTGGTGCAGAAATTGAAACCATTCCTTGCATACCTTGTAAGTTAGATCCCTGAGAATTCTGACTTCCAGATACAACTTGTCCACTCGTGGTTTCAGCGGATAATGTTACAGGAGCGTTAATCTGAAAATAATTATTTACTTTAAAATTTCATCCCTAGAATATGTATTTGAAGTAAATGATCGTAAGATTTCTCACTTGATGTTGTATAGAAGTCCCAGGAGGAACTGCAATGGGTGCTTGTTGCTGTGCCATCATTGAAATTCCCATTCCTTGACTTGGGATAGGATGAGACCCGGGCACTACCTGTCCAGATGTTGTTACCGATAGTGGCATTTGACCCGATAAACCATGGGGTGGAACCGATACAATTTGACCAGACCCAAGCGAATTTCCTGGGTTAATTTGTCCTGTTGGCATTTGCATCGGATGAGAAATATGACTTGGCATCATTTGTTTAACCATTCCCGATGACACAGGCGGATTTTGTGTAATTTGAGGAGGGCCTTGAGATGGAAGACCCATGTGACCTGGTAAAATTGTTGTAGATGGACCATGAGTTGTTGGAACTTGTTGACCAGGTTGAACAATTTGTCGTCCAGTTGATTGCTCTACCGACGAAACCGGCATATTCCTCTGTGGCATCTAAGATGAATTTTATTGTATTTAGTTGTATTCCAATAGTTGAAAATTCGAATATACATCCTAACACGAAATTAATTTTATAACGTACCATTCCAGGACCAGGGGTGATCTGAACTCTGTTCAAATTTTCTCGAACTTGAATGGTCGGATCGTTTGACTGATGATCTTGATTATTCATCTGACCAACCATATGGGGTGGCATCGTATTCATTGATGGCATGTTGTATCCTTGCATAGGATATTGATTCAACGAGGATGGACCTTGCATGTACATGCTTTGGTTTGTTGGTGACATAGGATTGTAATTAACGGTAGGATTTTGATATTGCATATGGCGAACTGGAGAACCTTGTGGAGGGCCGGAGAATCCTGATACCGCTTGATAACCACCTACGAAAATGTTAAATTAATTAAATAATCCATTTATATAATATAAACATTAATTGTCTGTGCACGTAGTCAACCAACCCATAATGTACTGTTGTTTTTGTTGTTCCTGTCTCATCTGCATTTCTCTTTCTTGTTCTTGAATTTTTTGTAGTGCTAGCTGCCTTTGATATTGCAAATACTCTTGCTTTTTCTTTCTCATAATAGCCAACTTATTTGCCATTTGCATTTGTCTTTGACGTTCAGCTTCTTCCGCTTGTTTTCGTAATTTTTCCTTATGTTCTTCTCTTAAAGCATCAAGAGCTGCCCTTGCATCCTTTATCTGAGTTAGTTTATCTTGAAGTCCTTCATAATATACTCTACTATCATCTTGTTCTTCAATATACTTCAGAAGCCTGAAATAAAAATTTTTTATTATATTTGAATTTTAACTCTCAAAACTAAAATTGTTTTCCATACCTCGAATGCATTTCTGTTATGTTCATGAATAAAGTTTGTACAGAACTATCATTGGATATAGATCTTCCTCTAGAAGAATTACTTTTCATTCTATTCACAAATATTTCTAATTGAGTTCTCAAAACACTAACAAATCCTTCTAATTGATTATCTATTTCTCCATTTTGTTGTCTCATTGTTTTCAAAGGCTTTGAATTGTTCATATTTGGCGCTGATGGACTGGTAACATCTGTTCTTGAACTATGCTCTTCTATAACAGCTTGACGCTGTTCCCACATTTTACGGTTTAAATATTTTGCAAGTTCTGGATCTACTTCCTCTTCATCTGGGACTTTCGAGGGACTTGGACTCTGAAAGCAATGGTTTCATAAGTATATGAATTTAATAGTATTGAAAATAAAATATTTACCGGGGACAATGGAGGAGAATATGTTGATCTTGGAGCAACTGTAGTATTAATTTTTTTTGTTGTCATTCGTTTTTTTTCTTTTTCTTTTTGCTCTGCTTCACTTTGACTTAAAGCAAGAGCTAGTAGCAATTCTTCTTCTTCTTGAAGTTCCTCTGCTGTTTTACGTGGTGGAACCTTAACAAAATTTTGAGGTTTTATTTCAGTATGAATAAAAATTAATTAATAATTTTACCTGCTGCTGTTGAGCTAATGAACTATTAAGATACTCAGCTGGTAAATCTGTATCTTTGCTTTGCGATGTAGGTCTGTTAACACAGTGAATGTAAATTAACATTAAATTTTCATTTAATATTTCTTTAAAATTGCAAATTAAAGTAAAATTTCTCACTTGTTAACTTGGTTATAACAGGCTTGACAAACACGGACTTCTTTCTCTATTCCAAGCTTTGGTAAAGCACTAGTTTTGTCAGAGCACTGTGCACAGAAAACTTGACCGCAGGCTCTACAATGATGTCTCCTTTGATAAAAATTGAATTGTACACGACAACGATGGCAAACATCTCCATCAGCCCATTTTGGTGCAGTATTTGCCATAAACATTGCATCGCTCTCCTTTGGAGTAGGAAATTTGTATCCTTCTACTTTCATTACATTTACTGCATCCTATAATGAATAATTTAAATTTGGGTCATAAATGTTACATACGTAGCATGATTTATAATTTATAGGTACAATCGCTTACATTAACTGCTCGATACTTTGGATTATTTCGAAAAGCAAATGCCCAAGCTTGAATTAATTCCAGGATTTTTTGTTTAACATTTTCATTTTGAGAAGATTTGACTAATTCTTTAAGTTGTTCCATGAACAGTTTTGTTCCAATTTCATCATGAATCAATGTACCACAATTTTTAACGCATGATTCTAATACCTACAAGATAGAATGTGAAGAATGAATAACTTGAAAATTATCAACAACACATAAAAAACACTAGGCTTGACTTACCAATAAAGCATATAAAGCAACATGAGGATTAGGGTTAGTAAGTTTCTTTTTAATGGCTGCAAGTGCCATCTTTGGTCTAAATAAAAATATTAAAAATAAAAATTAATTTGTTATTGAAAATATAAATTTTCTCAGATTATATTGTTCAAACTAAATAATATTTTTTACTTACTGAACATCACTTTGACATATTAAATCACAAATCTGCAAAATAGAAGGCCAATCTGGTTCAAGGTTTAAGTTGCTTGTAGCTTTATCTATAATTAAATGAAAATTAAAGTTATAGAGATTCATTTAATGAAAACAGTATTTTTAATCTTACATACCTAACAACTTATCGAAATTTGACGACCGAAACATTTTTCTGGGTTAAACTATTACTGTTGTTCAAATTTAAGATTTTATATCACAGACGTGTGAATGTAAACGTAACACGACACTTTTATTTTGACAAGAGAATATTAAGCTTGTAGGTAGATGCTTGTAGAAAAATTATCCTTCTCTGACTGTTCTGAGTTTTGATGCAACTGATGCAGGTGAGTCATATGAATCTGACTGTAAACGGTATTGTAATATACGATCTTATTGGTCATCCGAATATCTCCTTTGACAGAAGGAGAAAATAAACAGAATTTAATTCGTCCGTTAAAATTTATCCAATTTCCAATTTTGAATAAGCCTTCAGTCTTAGAAAACTTGTCTGCTTAAATACAGAACAACATCCAATTTATTTTAGGTTAGAGTTAAAGGGAATTCGGCGAAAGGCATGAAAGCACATGAAAGTTGAAAGGATCAAGGTGGTTTAGTTAGTGTTAATCAATACATATTGAATTTATGTTAAAATTTTCGAAATGTCTAATAAAAATAAAAATGTCGATGTCACCGAAAAAATTGCTGATATGGAAATCGAAGAATCAGGAAAGAAGTTGACTCATAAAGAAAAGAAAAAGTTAAAGAAACAGCAGGAATATGAAAAAACTATGGAAATGTTAACAAAAACTGGAGGCCAAGGGCACAGTGAATTAGAATCTAATTTTACTGTTTCTCAAAGTCAAACCCAGCAAAGAGGAACCCATCAACTTGACAATGCAGTCGATATCAAGGTAGAAAATTTCAGTATCGCTGCCAAAGGTAAAGAACTTTTTACCAATGCAAGTTTATTAATTGCGCAAGGTAGAAGATATGGTCTGGTAGGACCAAATGGGTAAGAATTACAACTTTAATTTTCAAATAACCCAAAATTTATACAAATTACAAAAAAAAATCCCAAATAACTTTCAGCCATGGTAAAACTACACTTTTACGTCATATAGCCAAGAGAGCATTTGCTATTCCACCAAACATAGATGTTCTTTATTGCGAACAAGAAGTAGTAGCTGATGATACTCCAGCAGTAGAAACTGTTCTCAATGCTGACGTTAAATATAAAGATTTAACAGCAGAATGTAAAGTACTTGAAGAAAAAGTAGAGCAAGGTGATACAGCATCTCAAAATCGATTACAAGAGGTATTTCAATTACATTGATATTACTTTTTTTCAATAATTGCAACTACTGAAACTAAATCACATTTGATGAATTCTCAGGTATATGAAGAACTTAAAGCCATTGGAGCTGATTCTGCAGAACCTCGAGCTAGAAGAATTCTTGCTGGTTTAGGATTCAGTAGGGAAATGCAAAATCGTCCAACTAAAAACTTTTCTGGAGGTTGGCGTATGCGTGTTTCTCTAGCAAGAGCACTTTTTGTAGAACCAACATTGTTGTTATTAGATGAGCCAACTAATCATCTGGATTTAAATGCTGTTATTTGGTTGGATAATTATTTACAGGGGTGGAAGAAAACTTTGTTAATTGTTTCTCACGACCAAAGCTTTTTAGATAATGTTTGTACAGATGTAATTCATTTAGATCAACAAAAGCTATTTTACTACAAAGGAAATTACAGTATGTTCAAAAAAATGTATGTTCAAAAACGTAAAGAAATGATTAAAGCTTATGAGAAACAAGAGAAAAGATTAAAAGATTTGAAAGCTGCTGGACAAAGTAAAAAGCAAGCAGAGAAAAAACAAAAAGAAGCTCTCACTAGAAAACAAGAAAAAAATAGAACGAAGATGCAAAAACAAGAAGAAGATACTGGACCACAAGAATTATTACAAAGACCACGGGAATATATTGTTAAATTCAACTTTCCAGATCCACCTCCACTACAGCCTCCAATTCTTGGTCTTCATAGTATGTATTTGAATGCTATAATTTTTGAATCGGTTGTAACAAAATATAATAAATATGATTCTTTTTACAGATGTCACATTTGCATATGAAGGACAGAAACCATTGTTCATAGATGCGGATTTCGGTATTGATTTAAGCTCGCGAGTAGCCATTGTAGGACCTAACGGCGTTGGAAAATCAACATTTCTGAAACTTTTAACCGGTGATTTAACGCCGAATCAGGGAGAGTTGATTAGAAATCATCGATTGGTACTATCATTATTCAATATTTCAATATAACCGCGAATAATAAATTTTAAAAATATATTTTTTTATATTTAGCGAATAGGTAGATTTGATCAACATTCGGGAGAACATTTGACCGCAGAAGAAACACCATCTGAATATCTGATGCGGTTATTTGACTTACCTTATGAAAAGGCAAGGAAACAGTTGGGTACGTTTGGATTGAGCTCCCATGCTCATACCATAAAAATGAAAGACTTATCGGGAGGACAGAAAGCCCGTGTTGCTCTTGCGGAATTGTGCTTAAATGCTCCTGACGTTGTTATTCTTGACGAACCGACGAATAACTTGGACATTGAATCTATTGATGCATTAGCCGATGCTATAAATGATTATAAAGGCGGAGTTATTATTGTTTCGCACGACGAACGTTTAATTCGAGAAACCGAGTGTTGCCTTTACGTTATCGAAAATCAAGGTATTAGTGAAATTGACGGAGACTTTGATGATTATAGGAAAGAATTGCTTGAAAGTTTAGGGGAAGTTGTGAATAATCCTAGTATAGCTGCGAATGCAGCTGTCTTGCAATGATTCACTATTGATATTTTACTTACTAGTGAACCGAATTTTTAAAAAATTATAGATTATCCATTTGGCAAAAAAATATAAACTAATAAGTGTAAAAACTTATTTTTTATATTCTCAATTAAAATTTGATATATTTCACATATAATATTACCGGTTGAAGGATAATTGTCATACATAAAATTAAAATTTTGTTTGATTGAGACTTTTATTTCTTCATTAATTACGCAATTGTAAATCATAGTATAAAATATATATGATATATTTTATAACGCAATAAATTTATTAAGAATACCAGCGACTTTTCGCCGATATAAAAATTTGCATTTTAATTATTACTATTTATTTATCACATTAATTACCTGTTTAAATTTGTTCACTTATTATCAGGAATATATCCCGTGAATTTGAGCTATGTACCGATTACAACTATGTAATGTTTTACTGAAATTATTTCGCAATGTTAAGCAAGTAAATCACATTATCGAGGCGCGATTATAATCCCGACTATATCTTATTGTCGGTCATAGGATGTAGAACCACCTAGCTTATCCATTAATGTGTTGATTTGATTCGCAATATTTTTATTTTACACAAAATTTAACAAACATGGAGTACCTAAGATTCATCAAAAAACGAGTTTTATTCGTCTTATTACCTAATCAACAATGAAGAGACAACAATTGATAGTCATAAATACTAATGAAGCGACAATATGGTTGCTCTTACTGCTTTTAAAATACTTGCAAAGCTCATAGTAAAAATTTTCGAAGAAATAAGGCCACCTTTGTGCCATCACGCGTATAATATTTAATAAAAGTTTCTTCATTGATTGTCAAACTATAGTCCATAACAGTACACAATCAACTCATTTATATTATGCCGTCCATTGTGATATAAAAATGTGCGTATTGCAACTACCAATTTATCTATCATCTGCATTTTCTGAAGCTAAAGTCATAGTAATTGGGGGTTTTTCGTTGGATAATATTATTAGATGTAACAAACAACGAAATCCTATTTGAATTGGAGCAATTTGATAATGCTAGTAGCAAGTGGCAGTTCCGTTACTGCGGGAAGCTTACGGATATATTACCGCTACTGTTGGATTCATCCGTGAAATTTGCGTCGTAACGTTCATTGAAAATTTTACGCGGTGATGCAATAGATATATTTTCTGGTATTGGTGGTAAAACATTATTTTGGAAATGTCCCGATGTGTTACCGACGGGTTGATAATTTGCTACAACGATTACTTTACCGCTTCTACTTCGCGCTTTACCAACGCCAAAGAGACGGCTATTAACCCATATTAGCTGTGTAAAATGACCTAAAATGAAAAGTACGTTTCGATAAATTAATTTGATATTTCCTGCGATTATACTAATGTACTTACCAGCGTTAACATTTGCATGCAACACATCCGGTTCTTTTAGGAA
This sequence comes from Goniozus legneri, assembly GCA_003055095.1. NCBI lineage: Eukaryota > Metazoa > Arthropoda > Insecta > Hymenoptera > Bethylidae > Goniozus > Goniozus legneri. The sequence continues at coordinate 374,791 of NCVS01001259.1, forward strand.
GTCATATTGTTTGACCGCAGAATACCAATACGATGCAACATCTTGACCCGTGACATCGCCAGGAATAGCGCCAGCAGGACGGCAGTAGAGATTTTGTCCTACCTCTCGATCGTTTCGGTAGTAAAATGTGTTTGTATGGGCGAGATGATTGGCCCACGTTTGAGCATACTCGCACAACTGCGATTCAGAATAATTTATCATTGATTTTCAGTGTCCAGTATTTTTAAAGGTCCCTTTTTGTGCGCTTTGAAGCAAGCATTCTGTCGCGGGATTGGTTTTCACGCCTTAATATGCAAATGAACGGAGCTCGTACAAACAAATTATGTATGAAAATTCAGGGGTGTTTCTTGATGTGTATGCGAAAATATGCATCAAGCATCGCAACTACGTGTTACCAAAATTATAATCATCTTTTGTTCTGCAGAAAACCCGATCCTCGGTGATTATAGATAACTCATGCTTATGTTTTAAACGAATCGATCAGTTTCGATCGCATACTCGACTTTTGCATGTAACTATTGTCATCGTTGAGTTGTTAGCCCAATTATGCTAATTTTGTACTTTTTTGCTATTATAATGTGCAAAGAGCAAATTATGGTGCATATCCAAGTATAAATCAAATCTAGATTAACAAAGCTGCAAAATTCTTGCTCATTACATTCCATCAAGTGAAACATCAAATTCACCTGTGGTGACATTGTTAAAGGCGGTGCATTGTGACGCTGTCGATAAACATTATGCCAGCAAAGACATTCCGTGATAAATTCGCTGTCTCGCCAATCTGTTTCTAAATCACTCGAATCGTACGTGATAGTCATTGGTTTATTACGAAGAATCTGAAAGAGTTATCATTATTAAGAGAGGATTGTATTTAATTTCAGTGTGCGCAAATAAGCACACAATCGTATTACTTTTTTTAGCAGTTTCGGCCGATTGTCTAGCTCCTCGGATTCATTATTGGCATTGATCAGAGTCGTTTTAGGACCGGTAGTAATGTCTATATTCTTATTCGTCTTGTATAGTTGAGATTGCTCGACGCGTTTCCTTAAATTTTCGAGTGCCTGGGCTTCTTCCCTTTTTCTCGAAGGTGGCCAATTTGCACTCGAAGTATGAATCATGGTGATTCCGGCGCATGGTGATTCCTGATAGAGAACGACATTAGTATATCAGTTTGAATAAATCGTAAATGGAAAAATTGTCGATTACCTTATAATTACTATTAGTAGTATTGAAGTCTGTCAAGTGTGCAGCCTGACTGAGGAGCTTGCGACTTGGAGGACATCGATTACGGTTTATGATTTCTTTTTGTAAAGCGTATTGGGCGAAATAATTGTCAGTTTCTTCTGTTTCTTGTTGCGACAGCAGAGATGCGTTATTCTCGTCCATATTGTTGACAAAGTCACACATCTTACGTAGTTCCATAGTACACGACAATTTTGTGCAACTAGTTAAGTCTTACATTCGGCCACCCTTGACGGATGACCCCGTCTGCGGTGCCCTTTATGCAGCATCAGTCTCGTGGCTGGCCCGATTCTACTAGTTGAAAGTATATTGCGCAAGCGTAACGTGAAATTCTCTGCTACGTGAATTATATATCCATATATATATTTGCGTGTTTAAAAAAAAAACCCCCCTTTACCTTGGACAAAAGAGATTGGATGAATATGTATAGCACATTTGAACGAATGTGAATATATTTGACAATAAAATTTTTATTTAATCGCAAAACCGGTTTTTTTACTGAATTTATATTTTGAATTAGTAATCTGAAGTTAGCCAAATAGTATGATTCGAATACTTACATAACCTATTTGCACGGAATATCATTTTGCCAATCAAAAATCCGGAATGTAAGACGTACTTACTGTATATTGTACTTACAGCTAATACCTTAGTATATTTAAAAATAAAAAAATATTTTGAATTCGTCCTCTTAACCTTATCGTTAACTGATTGTTTCACGAATCGTTCTCTTGTAGGCCAGAAATTCGTACTCAACTGCATTAGCAGAGTTTCTTTCATCAAATTTTTAATTTAAAACAATTCACAAAACACCTAAAACGTAGCAAGATGATCAAATTTTTGGTAAGTTAATGTGGTTTATAATTTATTTTTAATTTACTCTCAAATTATTTTTTGCTCATTTTTCATTTACAGTTGACTTTAGGAGTGGGTGTTTATGCAGGAATATATCTTGCTCAGAATTATGAGGTGAGCTTTATTTTGAAACATAATTTAATATTTTATTCTTAATAAATGAAAGTTTAGTAACAAAAATTGACAGATTCCAAGGGTTGACGAACCTTCAAAATTACTGGAGCGTGCGAAACAAATTTCAGATGAATATAAAAAGAAGTGATTATTCTATATTTTTATATATAGTAGATGATTGTAAATTTATAAATATATTTTAATTTCGAATTTTAATTTTTTATTTTTTTATATGTTATTAAATAATAAATGTATTTACATATACTGATTCAGATACAAATATCTTTTTTTGGTTGTAATAAATTTGTATAAGTAAAATTTATGGTATTATGTGGTCTCATCTGTGTATGAATTGATTGTTTGTGACAACTCAGAAATAAATTATGTTACAGCAAAACTGATATCATTGTGAAAATGAAAGTTTTTCTATTATAATTTAGGTAAGTTCTCAATTTGCTTATCAGATATACACTAATCCACCACCAGAATATTCTACTCTTGCTTGAGGTTCCACAAACGCTAACCAATCTGATGCATGAGTTGGTAATAATCCCATAGATTGACATTTATATAGTGCTAATGCAATGTTAACTAATTGTCCCAAGAGATACACAAACTTTTGACCAAAAGCTTGGGTTCCTTCAACCACTTTGAATGCTGCAAAAAATTCCGGGTATTAATATATTGCGAACTAATGTAAAATATATTTAACTTACTTTGTTGAAGAGTAAACAGAGCTTTTACTGGTCTAATGATGAGCATACCAACCATCATTATAGGAAAGATAGAAATAGAATTTCCTGCCATATACATGATAAACAAATTCATTGGGACTTGTTTTAGAGGACCAAGTGCCAAATCCCATGATTTTTTAATTATTAAATGATTAGAATTTGTCTCTCTAAGTGATTCGGCAGAATGAAACACTGAACCTGCAGGTGTATAGCCAGGAGGTGATGCTATATCGTTACTATCTTGTTTATTCCTGACAATTTAAAAATTGTTTAATAAGTTGTCACAACATCTAAATTTTCGAATTATTACATATACTCACTTATGGGAAAAATCTAAAGCCCACTTTAACCTTTTAGAATTTTGTTTTGAAGTAGACATCTTAGATTTTTTAATTTATAACAAATTTAATCGAATAGCTATATAACGTGCTTCTATACACGTTTCCAATGAAAAGTCAATTAATTCTTCAAGTATAACGTTGTGTTATCTTGTGAATGGTTCACTAACTATTCAATGATATGTCATCAAAATGAATATTGGTATTTCCAGTAAAGTTAGAACATGATTGGTGAGAAACTCACGAATCATACTGCGAGTTGGTGAATTTCAGGAAAATTTTTGAACTATCCTTGACGCATGCATTTAATTGGGTTGAAAAAAAGTTCCATTTTCGAATAGTGCTGCACAAGTATATAATATACCGTTTAGGCAGTAAACAGAATAGACTACTGTTTAATCAGTACAAGTCAGCAGACCGTCTGAATCTGAGACAGTTTGATATTGGTAAATCAGCCAGTAAAATTGCATTTTTAAAAATAATTATTTGAAAAAAATAGAAATTACGATTCAAGATATATTGATTTAAATTGTTTTCTTTTCATATGAATTGAAACAGCAATGCGTCTACCGAGGTTAAGCGTATGTGTTTTTATCGTAATATGCGCTCTTACGGCTAAAGCTATCGCAGGTGATGATGTTCCATTAACTAAACTGGGGGCTCAAACCGGCCCTACATTAAAGTTCTTCTATTGGTGAGTCAGAATCTTGATTTTGTGCAAGTAATTTTCATTATTTTTTTCTTCAATTGCCGATGATTATTGTTTTTTAACGCTGATATATTTTTATTGCAGTTATTCTTGCGGTTACAGAAAGGCATTTGAAGATTATGTTAATATTCTTCGACAAAAGTATCCAGAACTGAAAATTGATGGAGAAAACTTCAATCCTCCTGAACATATAATGCTAATAGCTAAAATATTGGTGAGAATATATTAAGACAGTAAATTGGTCACAAAAATGATTACTATTATAAAAGAATCATTTATTCCATAGGGTGCATCGAAAATCCTTCTTATGTGCATAATTTTATGTGGTTTTAATGTGTTCCAATGGCTGGGTCAACCACAATCTTATATTTGGCAATGGTGTCTTGAGAATCGTTTATATGCATGTGTCATTATATTTTTCATCTGTAATGCAATTGAAGGTCATTTGATTTCATCAGGAGCATTTGAAATTCATTTCAATGGTAAGAACTTAATATATTTTTTGTGAGAATTTTATATAAATTATTTTTTTATCAATGTTTTAGATGTTCCTGTATGGTCAAAATTGGAAACAGGCAGAATACCACAGCCTCCAGAGTTATTTCAAATCATAGATAATCAATTACAAATGCAGTTTGGTGCAGATATAGATCTCAGGAAGACAGGTTTCAGTAAATAAATGGTAATATTGTCTTCTATTATGCAGAGATATCGAAAGACTTTTTTTAAACAAGAACTTAACTCAAAATAACATGGGATTCCATCAATAAGTACAAGCAGGTTCTTGAAACAAAAATTGAGAAATGATGTGAAAACTTGGTCCACTATTGAAGTACGAGATGACTCTCGCAATGCAACTTACAGTAACTCTACTGTGAATATATTTCCCATAATTAAATAATAAAATTGAAATTAATAAACCTCGTTGAAAAAGTAAAGAATGAAACAATACACAGTTTTCATATTAAATTTGAATTTTACAAATAGAATCCAAGTTCTTTTTTAGATTTTTATGAATTATCTATATGCAATGAAATAGCTGATTTTTCACATATTAAAGATATATAAATTGTACATTAATCTAAATAGTTCAATTTAATATTAAAGAAATTATCTGTTTGAATATAAAACTTACTGTTATTTTATGAAAGTTATAGTAACAAACAATACAACTGTATTTATTTTGAAATTTTTCAAATAAATGTGAAAGGTGAAATTCAAAATATTGTTATTGCTTACGAACTTCTGAATTCATACTAGGTAGGTATAAGTTTTTATCTGACATGTCTATATAACCTTACCTGCAAACTATTATGCGGCGAATATTTTCGCAATGAGGTTATGGTGATCCGTTCTAATTCGTCATTCCAAAAGACTCACATTATTCTGAGTTTTCGATCCGTACGTTATTGTGAAAATATTTCTAATTTCGTAAAAACCATATTCAAAATTTCATCTGTAACCGTTAATGCAAATGATTTAAAATGGAACATCATTGTGATTGCGGGGAATCGCATAACGTAGGCGAACTTGGAGTGCAATATACCTTACATGAGAAAATTAATCTTGAATGTGTAGAATGTTTGAACGAATACGTAGACGGTTCAGGTGTTACAGTATTTAAAAAATGGGAAGATAGATTAGACACAACTAAATATGTAGAAAGCGAATCTGATAACGAGTTATTGTTTAACATACCGTAAGAATTTATGTATACCAATAACTGCAACTAATAATCCTAAATCCTATTCCAACTTTTTCACATTAACTTTTTACTAGTTTCACAGGTATTGTGAAATTAAAAGGGATGATAATTATAGGAGGAGAAGACAATACGCATCCTTGTAAAGTAAAACTGTAAGTATGTTGTATTAGTTTTAAACGATGGACAATTATATAAGATTGTATAATCATTTATTATATTTCAGTTATAAAAATCGTCCAGGTATGACCTTCGATAATGTCGATATAAAAGCAGATCAAGAGTTTGAACTTTTTAGAAACGATCAAGGGTTGCACGAGTATCCAATAAAGTAAGTTAAATTGAATCTATCGTTCAAACTGTTCTTCTTTGTTGGTATCAGGTAATCAAATGAAAAAGTTATTTTCTACTATCAGAGTGGTAAAATTTTCATCTGTACATCATTTGAGTCTATTCTTCACGGGTAACAATGGTGCCGAAAGAAGTAAAATATACTACATTGGATTTAGAGGGGAATGGACTCCTCGACAAGCACAGAAAGCAGTAATATGTTCATATGAGATTACACCAACAGTCATCAATCTCAAGCAAGATTCTGGAGATAGATTGAGAGAAATCGTTTAAGTTTTTTCCAGAACTGATATTTATATAAAATATTTCCTATTACTTCAATCGATATATGCTATTTTTACAAGAATTAATTATTTTTAAGAGTTTCACAATCAATACAAATGAGTTTGAACATCTTCATACATTTTTTAATTTTAATTGTGAATCTGAAATATCTGCAAATTGAGAACAGTATCAATTTGTCCTTTGTATCTTGTCCTTTTTTTACTCCATTTTGAAAAATTTTATTTTTTCAATTTATCATATATCATCGATAACGCAAACGTAGTGATTATTGTAGGGCGAAATTCCGTTAGTTCAATGTTCGAAACGATAAAACCTATACCACGTATAATGACGTCAAAAATAAGTAATCTAATACATACGTTTACATGCTTCCAACGTATCGTGACTGATGTACCGTTTTGCTCCGATTAATACTCTGTAACGCAATTTTCGTAATGTACGAAATAACGAAAGTCGCAACAGTAATTGTATCAATATTTATTCAAAAATTCATATCGCGGCTATTTTCGTATTTCAACAAATTCCGTACTCGATGACAAATTGCGATTAAAAAAGAAAAAAATGAAATAATTCACAGAATCACACAATGGTAACTTATCGCCGAACAAGGACATTCGATGCAAGGATAAATTTTTACTGAAATCAAATGAATAATCATAACAGATTTTATTTTGTAGAGCGAATTATTTACGTCCGTATAAAACGTAATCGGTGTAAACTAACATCGTCGATTGTTTAAAAAGAGAAAAAAGTGAAATCTAATCCAAATCTCTGAATTCTACGAATACGATCTATGAGTAGGAAGCCGGAGATAGAGATACGGACATGTATAAAGCTTCTGTCGTGCCTCCACTAACGACGTTCTTCGACTTTTGGCTTGACGCCAGTGCAACATCGGCATTCACCCCGTTTCTTTCACCGAACCGTTCGCGAATAGGTCCTTGACCCTGTGCGCCACGTCCTTCCCCTTTTTTCTCGTCGCAGCGTTATCGGAAATTTAAATACCCTCTCGCGTCCCTCGACATTTTTTCCCGATCGATGTCTCAAAAGTCGTAGAGCAAGAGTATCAAAGAAAAACAAGAAAATGTAAAAATAATCTCGTTTCGCGTGTGTACCTTGGTGTATCATTATCCCGTTTCCCCCACCCGCGTAGACGCATTCGGCCCGTTCTTTCGGCGCGCGCGACGTCGTGCCACCCCCCCTTTCATTTTCATCCCACCCCGCGTACGCGATTACTCGTCGCGCGCGCTCCGCGAGAGACGCGGTGCGTTCTCTCTCTCTCCCTCTCTCTCTCCCTCCGTAAGTTCTCAGGGTTCTCGTATAGTGCGGGAAACGCGTGTGGTGATACGAGTCGAGGGAGCACTAGCCGGCTGAGGAGACGCGCCGCGTGCGTGTTTACCAATACATTTTTTTTCTCATTATTTTTTCTCCGATAATTATTCGCAACAAAAAAAAAAACAATAATGGCAAACGTGACGACGTCGAGCGAAGAAACAAAGGAAGTGAAACGGCGAAACGAGCGTAACGTCAGTCAGCAGAACGGTGGTCATCATCATCACCATTCCGGCGCGAAGAATTCACCGGATCAACCGACACCGCCGGACGGAGGATGGGGCATCTTCGTCGTGTTCGCGTCCTTCATGATACACATAGTCAGTAAGTGCACTCTCGGACATTTATATTATTCACTGGCGCGTCGATAAACGTACACACGTGCGCAAGGCTTCAACCCCTCGCGCGACGCGACGTCAAGGGTCGCGCCGTTTCTCCCTTCCTCTCTTCCTCCCTTCGTTCCTCTTCCACCGTTCGCTCGCGAAAACGAACGCGAGCTCGCGCGTTATAAATGCACCTGTTCAACGTGTTTTTCTTCCCCGCCCAATTTTCTCGTCGCAATCAGTGGAAACCGCGGAATTATATTCGATGAGGTGATCCTCGTTGAAAAGCCGTTCTGGCGAGTGAAAAAAATTGTTATAATTTAGCGTTGCGCGGTATCGAGAGAAAGGAAACGATAAAACGCTCGCGTGTATGAGTTCGTTCTCTTTTTCATATTTGACGCAAAACAGGCGCGCGTATGCAAAGGCGAGCGTGTCGTAACAAAAATCGTACAATATTATCAACTCATTCTCGGGAGCAATCGGTTACACTCCATTAGCAGTGCAAATAAACCGTCTCTCGGCGATAAATTTGACGAAATCTTTCGGTTGAATTATTTTTGCGTCTTCCGTCTCATTTCGCACCCCACGAAGAGAGCATCCAGATTTCACCGATCGCACGTGTCGATCGTACGGCCACCTGATATCAGTTTGCTCTCACCGATAATGACGTCTCTCCGACAATATCTCGGCGTTATCCGCGCCTCGAGCTTTTCATAATGATTTTACACAATACTCGTTATCGCTACAATTTTTTCGAGATTTTCTGCGCGATAAGCCGGGCAATCAATTAATATCCGCCCATGAGAATCCCGTTTAATATCCGATCGAGATAACGCCCTTGAATTCGACAGGGGAAAACATGGGAAGGGAGATAGACGAAATTTTTTCGACGATAGCACGATCCGCGTGAGTACAACCGTACGTCCCGGCTATCGCTCTGGATTACGTCTTTATTTTCTTTTTCTCGCCGTTCGAAAAATCGAATCTCGCCTCGGCTCGCAAATTTTCGAAGCGGGTAATCGCCCGTGAACGAGAGGGGTTTCTTCGCGAAGTGAGAGTCGCAAAAACGCCTCGTGAATTATTTTCAATCGCGGTCGCGCGTGCGAATCTCTAAATAGAAAACGGGGGTGTGAATGTATCCCGGTGACCGAGCAGCCTTGGCAATCGATCGCGATCCCTCGACAAAGGACTTTATAATAATTCGAAATTTCGCTATAACAAAAAATTTAATTAATTAAATTCTCACTGGAATATTACAATCGGGAAATGGTTTTATTTTCCTCTCGTTTGAGTAATATCTTCGTCAAATTCACAAATCAATAATAAATAAACGATACGTAATGGAACTTTGATAAGTTACGTTATCAGAAGTTCGATAAGTTTTTTTTTCTAATTCGCGAATAAATAAATGTAGCAATGAAACGGCGTTCTAGCCATTACGATTTTCAGCGAGAACAGTAAAGACTGCATGGTAACTCGTTGATTCTATTGCCAACGCGGAAGTTTTGGGAATAGAGGAGGGGCGTGCTTTCGCGGCGCCAAGTGCATACCGCGGATAACGACTCCAGCTGAATCACCGAGCCACACGGGTTCGAACAAAAGAGTGCAAAGTACGTGCGCATGCGTTCCGGGAACAACGCGTGCTGCAGTTGTAAGATCCTGAGTGATCGAGCGAAAAAGGAAACTGGAGAAAAAATGGATAGCCAGCCAGGCGGCCAGATATGGGGCCAGTGGCCTGTCGATCTCTCGAGGAGAGAATTTGTAAACAACGCGTTCGAGTGCTCGAAACTCGAGCCAATAATTGGACTCGAATTGTTCACATTTCAACCGATTGATTCGATAAGACTAATTTATCGTCTTTGTTTCAATTTCACCAATTTTTCTTCATTGTAGCTCCGCAAAGAACGACTCGTAAATGTTATTTTTTTATCCTCGATCGAAGCTCGCTAGTTCTTTTTAAAACCCTCGAACGATGCCGAGAAGTTCGTATTAAAGTCGTCAAAGGTATCTCGTCCCCCGTTTCGATCGTCGTGCATTCCATGTTTACACAGTCCTTTCTCCTTACGAAATCGTAGTCGTAATTATGCGGTGTTCCGAGTGGCGCGTGCGTGTACGCCTTGAAAAATTTTCCTCGCGCGTGTCCCTCTTTCGGGAGGTTATCGGCACAATTTTTTCTCGGATAACGAACGAGACTTGGAGCGCTGAGAAATCCAGATTTGGTCGCCGAAAGGAATCGAGGGGTCAGCGGCAGAAGCGTAACCTTGGCCTAGGTTATGGGCGTTCCGAAAGTTCGCTGTCCGGCTGTTCGTTATCGTCCAAAATTCGCTTCCTCGTTTCTTCGGTCGTTCTTCTACGAGCCAGAGTACCTATATCGTACGTCTAGTTTGTCGATAAATTGGCGGCGCGTCTCTTGATTCTTCTTTCCGCAAGAGATTCTTCGTACGAGAACGATGCGGGCATCCTCAGAGGCAAGCCGCGCGCATTGTAACCGTAAGAGCGCTAATCGCGAGAGGAGCGGAGCCGCGTATTATCAAATACGCATACTCGAATTAGAGTCTTTAATAATCCGCCAAGGACGGATTTATAAACTCGAAACGATGGGAATTTAATTAATAAACGTAAGAAAATAAGCTCGTGGATAAAATGCTTAAGATATCCCGATCTCAATTAGTTTTTCATGATGTACTACGCGCGCGGATATTTTGGTCTTAATTCTTGACGACATGTAGTATCCATTTATAAATTATTTATGACGGTACTACAAGAAACGTATTGTATCTACGGTATAATGAACTTGTAAAACGTTTTACTTTTTTTTTTACTTAGGATTATCTTGTTTATCGCATTGTGGAGTCGTGTTACCCAATGCTTCGTAAACATTGTATACACGTGACTGGCTTCGCTAACTATATCAGTCCTTAATGGAAGTTCACGATTTTCATTTACGCACACAAGCTTGCTTACTTGTCATCGACGTTGATAGGATTTTCTTTAAATGAAGTCGGATATTCGATCGATCGAAAAAAAACCCCGAATTAACACATCCAATATTTTACAGCCGAAAAATTATTCACCTGTTTTAACATCGAGAGTGATTTCACATTGTCGTTAATGTTGATTTAACGATCTGTAGACAAAGATAGTTAGATCTGATTTTTTCTCGTCGCTTCATGAATTAAAGATTCGAACCTAGAAACTAATTATGATAATGATCGAAACGATTGTACGTTATATACTTTGTACGATTGAAACAAGATTAATTTATATTTTTTCTCAATTTGTGTTACAGCCGATGGAATGACATATAGCTTCGGCGTCTACTATTTAGAACTACTTTATTACTTTGATCAAGGAAAGGGCGCCACGGCATGGATTGCCTCGATACTTGTCGGTGTAACCTTATGCTCAGGTGAGAATGAACACGCGACTGTTCTCATTTTCCGAGGACGCGATCCTAAAGATTTAGCGTAAAATATTGAATCATTCTTGTTTTTTTATGGCTATTTCTGTTAATTAACGCCAAGTTATGCAGATTGTCATTCGCCTTGTAACAAAATTTCCACATCTCTTTTTTCATCACGCTGTCGTTAATTTTTCTCAAGATCATGGTTAATGAATTCCTTCTCCTCTTCAAGGTCCGATTTCGGGAGCACTAGTCAATAAATATGGGTGTCGGACAGTGACAATAGCTGGTTCCATTCTAGCCAGTATTTGCTTACTGATCAGTGCGTGGGCTCAGAGTATACTTATGCTCTGTATAACTATCGGACTTGGAACTGGTAAGTATTGGTAAATTGCGATATTCTTGTTGGGACATCCATTAGAAACAATCTGTTTGTGCACACAGGCCTGGGATTTGGTTTGATCTATTTGCCAGCGATAGTCAGCGTTACGTGTTACTTCGAAAAATACAGATCGCTAGCCACCGGAATAGCCGTCTGCGGATCTGGACTTGGAACGATAGTATTCGCTCCTCTCTGCGAAAATCTTATAACGGAGTACGGATGGAGGGGTTCGATGATGATTTGCTCGGCGCTTGTGTTGAATTGCATCGTCTTTGGTGCACTTTTCAGGCCACTGGAGCCCGAACCAGAGAAAAAATTTGTATCCGAGGTACAAGGTACTTCCGTAGCGTCGTAGCTTAACATATTCAAACGTCAAATATCTGTTTCGTCGATTTATTGAATTTAAAAAAAAAAAATTTGTTCAATTCTTCTAATTTTTAAATTATTCGACATCGTAGTTATGTAATGAACTTTTTACAGGAATCGAGTAGAAAGTTGTCAATTAATACTGCAATTCATGTGCCTACTAAGAAACCAGAGAGACCAAAAAGCGCTAGATCTAATGAATTTAATGATTTTCAACCAAATGTTATCTACCGAAATTGCGAAACAAATGGAAGGATGAAAATGGCTGTCAGCCAACCAATTTTAATTACAAAGATAGGCAATCAGCAGCACAATGAAACAATGACAAAAACATTTGGTAGTAGCGGAATCATGAATCGTCGTGACGTTCTCTATCAAGGTAGTTTAGAGAATATCCGGCATCAATCGTTAGTATTTTATGAATTTCAAAATATTCTCATTCGTAAATCCGATTTACAGTTTTTCTTTTCTTTGTGCAGAGGATTTTTAGCTCTCAAACAAACCGACGATGCCGAGAATCGACTTTGTGGAGCGTTAGTGGAAAATTCACAGAATCATTCGGTGGATGGAAAATCTATCGCGGAATATTCTACGTACTCGGAAAATACTGGCAATGTAGTAACAGAGATGCTGAATTTATCATTAATGACGGATCCAGTATTCCTCCTTTTTACTTTATCAAACTTCTGCACGAGTATTGGATTCAATGTACCATACGTTTATTTACTGGTAAGTATAGAGATTACTTTATTCCCATTTCCTACATTGATACTCGATAAGTTAATTGACATAAAAATTCCGTTATTCATACTTTTTACTAATTTAGTACTGATTGACTCGTCTCATCGAGCTGTAGTATAATAGACAGTGTAAACACACGTCGTAAAATCAATAAATTCGAGATATCAGTTTTCCATAATAGAGCGAGTCTCTTACACATCCTAAAATACATTTTGCGAAATTCGTCGATTATAAGCTATTTTTACAGTTCCTATCGAAAATTTCGTCTACGTTATTGTATCTTTCCATTCAGTTGTAAACGTTATTTTTTGATTATCGCTTTATCGTTCTTTACTGATAAACAGTGTACTGATTTACATTTTTATTACAGCCACAAGCAGAGAAGCAAGGAATTGATAAAGCGGTAGCCAGTTATTTATTAGCGGTGATTGGTATTGCGAATACCATTGGTCGTATCGTTCTGGGATACGTTGCGGACAAACCATGGGTTAACCGGCTTCTTATATATAATATATGCCTCACTGTCTGCGGTGTTTGTGAGTAAAATTAAAACGACGAGCTCGAAACAAACCGCTCCTCTTTATACGTTGTTGACCTATGCGTTCTTTTGATCAATTGCAGCTACGGCGCTCAGCGCATTCTGCACGTCTTTTGGTGCTTTTGCATTTTACTGTACGGTCTACGGAGCTACAGCCGGAGCGTATGTTGGACTTACATCTGTGATCTTAGTTGATTTATTAGGTTTGCAACGCCTTACAAATGCCTTTGGATTACTCTTACTCTTTCAAGGCTTCGCCTCACTTTTAGGACCCCCTATTGCTGGTAAGACTAATCTTTTCGCGAATGCTATGAAAAAATATTTACGTGATTTCTTTCGAGCAAAAACCAAATTTTTTATTTATCGATCGATTACACATTTTCTTTTTTTTCTCAAGGATGGTTATACGATGGACTTGGTTCATACGATCCTGGATTTTATGCAGCTGGTTTTATGATCGCCATAAGTGGCTTGATGCTATTTTTTATACCGATGATTCAGAGGAAAGTACAAATGAAAGAAGAAACGAAAATAAGAAGTATAACAAACGCTCATCTATAACCTAGTTTTGAGTGTTGTCGATATTGTTGATTTTATAATGCCTTATTTAATAAAAAGAGAACATTTTTATTAATAAAACAACGTTTATATTTTATATTTTTGCTAACTTTTGTTTCAGAAACGAATATCATCAAAGTTTTTATTTTTAACGATTAACCATGAATTATTCGACTACTCGAAAATTTAAATTGTTTATCCGGTAGTATGCAAAATTCAGAAATATTTACTTGAAAATTTAAACGTCCCATTCCCGCTGTATTTTGATGTGTGGTATCAATACAAACCTATTTCCTATATCTATTTGGCTCTACATTACCGACTGTTCGTCGGTGAACGCCATTTTTTGTCCAGAAGAAGAGAAGAAGTTTAAGAACGGCTACACATGTACATTCCTCTGACTTTCCAATCTTTATCTTACTTATGGGTTTACAATATCCGCGGAATGTAGCTGTAGAGTCATAGACGCCTGGGTTTTGTGTAGTTGCTTGAGAACTGGGTTACGTCGTGGGATTACAGAAGTGTATTAGATAATTAACGAACTAAATTGGAATGTAAAAGAGAATGAGAAACGTGTTGTTTTGTGATATTGAAGTTGTGAATAGAAATAAATTATATTGAAATCATTTGTGGTAATTCGTAACGTTCAAAACTGATCAATAGTGGTTATATGATTCGTGCTATGTCGTGCCCGGGTTCATGAGTGAGGGACCGTCATGTTGTGACAACGTAACCCGCGGCAGCACTGACGCCTCTTCAGTAATTAACCAAACAAAATGGACACCGAGATAACGATTAAGCGAGCAGTCGTACAATAGTTTTACATGGAGTATTTGAAAAAATGGGATTAGCGATTCTTCCACAGTAAGTCGATACATACATTATTAAAAATAAGTAATTTAAAATGTATCGATGAAATGGATGTGCGTATTGATGAATGAGCAGAATTTCGAATCACTTGATATCGGAACTATTCCATTTTAACAGTGAAATGTAAAAACCATTTTGTACCAAAGTAGGTCAGGTATATGCCGATTTTATTACAGAACGCTTCTTGTTCGTCGCATGGTTTCGTATTATCATTTTCGATTGCTAACGAAACTATTTTGACGGAAAACTGATTCTTATTTGGAAAATCTATTAGAATTTTTATTTCGATAAATTCATTACTAAATGTTGTATTTACGCGATTTGTCATTACGTATCGTGAATTTTTGTGACATCGATAGAATTTTATATTTCATTGTTGTCAGCGTCATTTAATTATTATCGTTTCAAAAAATATCAATGAATTGAATATTTTTTTCGCTTCAATCATCATGCAAACAACAAATTAATTAAAATTCTTAAAGACTTGGCGTAATATTATTTGCACAATTTGTATGTTCAAAAGTTCACTATGTACAGCATGGTTTTGTATACATCGTCGCGTGCGTTGAGATACTATCGTGTTCGCAGCGATACTACGTTGATGTTTATAATTTGCAATGCATGATCAACTGATTTATTTAAAAAATTTGTGTTGTTGAAAAAATGAATAACATTTACCAAGGATAAGAGCAAGAAGGTTGAATTTTTAGGTTAAGGCATTTATCGGAATTCTCGTTTTGTCTAACCTTACAAATCGCGGGGTTGTTTCAATTTAGCTTAGTTCGAGTGAGAAAATTGTTTGAACATTAATTCTCGTGATCAAAAATCGCTATTTTTTTTTTGTTAAAACGAGTCGAACGTATACGAAAATGTACATTCGAGTAGATGGCATCGCGGCGCGATTGGCTGATCGAATATCCTGCACTGCAATCTAGCTTTATAAGGTAAAATCTGATTGGTTCTCTTTCTGGTATAATTCGGACACCGGCTTGCTACCGCCAATTGCTCCGTCCGTCCTTACTGCGATCCGAATTCTCTCCATTCCGTAAGCGTGGTTCGTCGTGGCGTCCAATCTTTTTAGCTTATTCCTCTCTTCTCCACTTATTGTCTACCTTACAAAATTCTTTGATTTTTCCGTTTTCTTTTGTGATTTTTCACTACGTCATATAATTCCATTTCAGCGTTTTTATTTTTATGGAATTGCATTATTTTTAACTACGAATTGTTTTAGAAGATAACAAATTTTTAGCCTTTTAAAACCATTGATAATGTAAATGTTTTTGAGTAGTCATTAAGGTATAGTAGTGATCAGCTGATTTTGATTACAATAGCTGAAATCTTTCAAAATATGCATGAATATTAAAAACGTTTCAAATCATTTTTTTATGTTTACTATTGAATATATTTTAATATAATTGGCTAAGAAATACTAATATGTTACGGTCATTGACCTGTTACTTACAAACGCGTTATCAATGACAATCGTTTTATTATGTCAAAAATTGAATTGATCTTAATTGTTTTGCTAGATTTTAATAAACATTTATAGTTTATTAAAATTCATACTTCGAAAAGATTCCTAACAATCCGACATCAATGGACGAGGAAAAAATCTATCGATTGAGTTTTTTGTCCACTATTCGGTGCTCCGTGCAAGTTGTCAAATCACAATTGCCACGAAATTGATCGAGTTTTATTTTCTGGAAAATTTTTTTCTACTTATCATTTCATTGTATATGCATTCATATGAAATTTATCTTGGATAAACGCATACCTATCCACATTAAAACATCCATGCGATTGTACGATATTAGATATGTGAATAGAATGGCAAAAAAAAGATGCGTAAGCCGCCAGGTGGCGTGTGTATTTGAGAGCGTGCGCGAAAGAGACGGAGAGTGCTCGGATGTTCTATATAGCGCGCGGTGTGCCGCCGCTTTACTAGAAGAACGTTCTATACACGAAAATAACAGTGCTTGAGATTGAGAGAGAAAGAAAGACAGATGGAGGGAGAGGGGAAAGCATAGAAGCGAACAGCTAGGAAATACGGATGGATAGAGGGTTGGGTACACACCCGCGTACACAAGGTAGGGTCACAAGACGAACGAGTAGCTTCTCGAAAATTGTACTGGTGGGGGGTAAACTGGGAAACGAAAGCGTGCGAAGGAGTGAGACGGACATAGGAGAAAGAGAAAGATGCGCGGAGAATGATTCCGGTCTACGGCACGCTCGCACCTCGATGGTCCGTGCTGCCACCACTAGCTCACCACCTCCACCACTGTCGTCGTCGTCGCCGCTAGTAAGATTCGTGTGAACGCTGCCCTCTGCGCGCGCGCATCAAGAAACGACGAGGGTTGCTTTTTCGTTACTAAAAAGAAAACCGTTAAACACAACTGGACGCCGCGAGTATCCTCGAGGCATCGGTGAAGGCGCTCACTCGTTCGCCTCGTTTTCATCGTGTTCGTTGTGTTTGTATGTTCGTGTGTGTATGTGTAAATGTGACTACATAGCGTGCGGCATAGTGACGGAACTCGCGTAGCACTGACGCTCACTCAGTCAACGTGGGAATATCGAGCGTTTCGGTAAACGATTAATCTTTTCGGTAGGCTAAACGGAAATCTCATTCTTCGTTCGTTCGTTCTCTGTCTTTCTCTCGCTCTCTCGCTCGCTCGCGATAATGGCGTACAGTTCGACGGCCCGCTGTTTTCTTTTACGAGATCGCGCCGATCGACGTGTTGCCCGCGAGCCTTTCGTTTCTGGTCTCGAGATCATCGACGATCACAGTACTACGTCCTGCTGAAAAGGATATGCGATCGACGAGGATTAACGACGAAAAGTGAGAGCTCGTTACGACTAGACTATAATTTCTTCTGTACGCTTTCCCCCCTCCACCTTACTACACCCCCCTCTCCCCACCACTTCCGAACTGTGTGCACCTTTCTTAGGTACATTTTTGCGATCACGTCTTGAGTAAAATTTTTTTCTTTACCTTTCTCTCTTTCTCTCGTATTGATATGACTTCTCCAAGTCACGTCCGATTTACGTTATCGTAGTTTTTCGTTATAGATTTTATGGTGATTATTATTTTTGACTTTTATTCATATGATAGAAATTATCATGAATTACACTGCTTTCTGAAACTACTCATGGCAATCGTTTTTTAAATAAATACAACACAATCATTCTAATCGGGTACTCTTACATATTTTCTATAGGTTATGTAAATGAATAATTATTTTACCAGTATAAATAATTGATAGTGTTTATAAATCCTTGGTTTTTGTTTTCTTTTACATAATGCTTATTGGATCTGTCGAAGACGATATCTTTCTTAAATATGCAAAGGCTGTTTAATTCTGAACTATAAAATAAGATATTAGACTATTTTACTTATAATTAATTAATTTTATGTATATATTTAAAAGACATTAAACTTTCAGATATTAATACACTCGATAGGGGAAAGGTTATAGCGATTATGAGATAATAAGCCATAAGCGTATAGCTTTTCCCCTTTGGTGTGTATTACAAGCATCAGAAAATTGTAAATATTGCATTACGCGTGTTAAGCAGTAGTTATTAGAGAACTTTAATATATAAACATGTATATCTTCATTTTTTATTTATCATGGAAAATTATAACATTATCATTGGCTATTGTAGGATCATTATACGTGGATCGATAATGGGCACGCTACTGGTTAGTGAAGCAATTCTGAAACATCACCTCAAGCCTGAAATGGAGGCGAAGAGTCCTGCGGCGTAGACATGGACTCGTACGATCTTTTTGGTGAAGATGTTAGTGGTTCGATGCTCGATGCTCTTCCTGATCTTGGGGGGAACGATCACTTTGATCCTGCAGGCTCGGCCAATTCGGTGGTAGTATCGAGAGATGGTTCAAATCCTGGTCCGAATGGAGGAGGAAGTTACATCAATCAATCCTATAATATTTCCCAAGAATCTCCACTTCAAAAATTAACCTCTTTTGGGGGTTCTGAATTTGGAAGTAATAATCAAATGCAAAATCCTTCTCAACGAACCATGTTTAATCAAAATCTTGGAACGTTCGACGGCGGAGCTCCACAGCGCGCAATGGTGCCCGGAGCTTTTCAAAATCAAGCGCGTAGTATGGCGCCGCAGCATAGAGGTCCCCATCCAGGTAGCGGTGGTCAATATCCTGGTTATAATGATAATATATATTCAATGGAGCAACAACATTCAATGGCAAGAGCCAACATGAGTATGGATCCTAGTATGCAAGGATGGCCAAATAGCGGGGGCGCTTACCCACAAATGCAGCGACATTACAATCAAATGGCGCCGCAACCGACTGCTTATAGGCAGCACATGCCGCCGCAATATCCTCATCAACAAGATCAAGGAGCGGTAATGAATCAAAAAATGCAACAACAACAGCAACATTTTGGTCCTCAGCAAGGTATGATGGGTAACATGGGTGTGCCTCATCAAGGAATGCAAGGTAGTAATTCTGGTGGAGTGTATCCTCATATGGTTGGCCAGCAACAGCACTATCAGCAAGCTAATCCCGTGACTATGTATCAAAATCCATCGGGATACCCAGGCTTTGCATCGGCGATGCATCAGCAGCAACAACAACAGCAACAGCCACAACAACCACCACAACGAATGCCCCATCATCATCCCACACATCCCACTCATCAAAATCACCCATCTCATCCTCAGCAATATCCACAACACACGCAACATCCGAGTACACAACAGCAACCGATGGATCCTCAGTATCCTCATCATCCTTCGTCCATGTATAATCAACCGCAACATTCAGGACCTGGATCGCAGTTTGCTACGGCTAAACACGCTACAAGTCCTCAATATCGCGCAGCCTTTCCTCAATTGTCGCCTCAGATGTCGCCGAGACCTCAGATGTCGCCGCGTCCACCTGCGGTTCAACAACAGATGTCACCTAGGCCTATTATGTCACCTGCCAAACCTTCTAATTTATCACCTCATCCGCATGTGCAACTTCCTCATCAACAACCAAATCAACCCAACGCTGTATCTGGATCTTCTTGTCCAACGTCGGCAATGCAATTAAATCCTCCTGCACCACAGCAACAAACTACCTTGCAAGCTCTTGAGCAAATGGTAATACCGGGTGTTAATGTCTCGAACCCGAATGTGCCATCACAAGATTATAATCAATTCCAACCTCGACCTCCAATGTCACAGGCACCTAACGTTATGCCTCAACCTACCGCACAAAATCCTATGCAACCCATGGCGAGTCCTAGATTGCCGATGACAAATCAGTGGCAACATCCTCAACAGCAGACGCCACAAATAAGACCAAACATGGTTGTTAACGACGATAGAAATATGGTAGAGTCGCAACAACCGGTAGTCCCTGAACAAAATGCGCAATTGTTTACGGTATCGACGGACGAAAGTGTCCATAATGTTGTCGACACTTCGACAAGAGAAACGGTAGAAAATATGCAGTCTTCAATGGATCTACCTAAAACAGAGTTAGAATCGCCCAATCATGGTACGATTGCATCTAAACCAGCGGATATAATGAATCAACAAGGTGATGCGTCGATACAAAATAATCCTATTATTAGTCAATCAGTTGAACAAATTCCACCAATTATGCCACCGCAACCATCGTCGCAGAGTACGACACAAATGGAAACGGTTCAATCGTTGCCGGCTTCTAGTACAAGTGAGAATAATGATTGTACAAATATGACATCGTTAACACAGCATCAGCAACCAGCTGTAGGCCATATGCAAAATAGTTTACCTTCTGTTGAAAGTCAATCACTTCCAGAGGTAAATTCTTCGCATGAACAAAATATGGAAATTAACAAAATGCAGCATCATGCACCTGCAGTAGGCAGTACTACGTCTCATTCGCAGCAACCGATTGCTCAGCCACAACAGTCGCCACAACAACAACAAGTATCCTTGAATAGCGATTACAATCAACAATCGATTCAATCGCAAATGCATTCGACACAGCCTCCTGTGGTTTCGCCTCAACACCCAGCGCCGTCGACGGTTACACAACCTCTTCAATCTCCGCAGCAATCGCAAACTTCAATGAGTCAATCACCTATGCAACAACCACAGCAAATGATTACTCAGTCACAATCGATGCAGCAAATGAGTAATGCACAACAAACTCCAATAAGTCAGCCTCAACAAGTCCCTCTGATCCAGCAGCAGCCGATACAACAGCAGCAAGCTATTTCTCAGACGCCGCAACCGGCTTTAAGTCAGCCTCAGCCACAATCGGGCCCAGTTTGCATACCACCACCAAATCAACAAACTCCACCAGTTATGAATTCACAAGTTGGTATTATCCCTCAAGCTGCGCCCCTTATGCCGTCTGCGATTACACCGCATCAAGCCCAAATACAACCTACTATTCCAACACCCACTTCTCAAGTACAAACGTCAAGTAATCAGGCATCGATGCCTCCACAGCAAATACCAACAGTCAGTCAGACAAGCACGGCGGTATTACCATCTCACCAAGTTCCAGCTCCTACATCGAATACACAGCCTACTCATCAAGTTCAATCAGCAACATTCAACGAATATTCGAATGTACAGAAAAATAATAGTATTTATTCAAATGAAGCAATAGTTACTACGGGACAACAATATCATTCTAATAATGAAATGGTCACTGGTAATAATATGCCAAATATGTACACGAATATTCCATCCACTGCACCTGCAACGACAGGTGTAGTCTCAACCTGTGCTCCGGTTTCTCATCATCAAGAAAGAGCTGCTTTACAGCAACAATTACAAGAACTCTATTGTATGCCACCGGCATCAGAGAATCAAGAAAAAATTGTTGCGATACAAGAAAAACTTCAAGCGCTCCAACAACACGAATCTAATGATCAATGTAATGGGGGATCACAGTGTATTTTACAATCACCTATGTTTACTGCTGCTGCTGCTGTTGCTGCTGCTACTGCTGCACCTGCTGTTGTTGATAGTCCGCAAGTGACGAGCACTACTGGCCGAGGTCGTAGTAAAGCAACTCCGCGTACAAAGAAAAGTAGAAAGAAGGCTGATAAAGAAGCAGCCGCACCACCAACCAATGTACAGCCTACTGTACAGCCAGAACAACCTCTGTCAGATAATCAAGTCACTCCAGGAGATAGCAGTAATATTGTTGATAGCGCTGCTGATTCTGAAGATATTAAACCGTCTTCTGGAGACATGGAAGAAGAATGGAATAAGAATAGAAAGTCTCGACCTCCTCGGAAACCACGCAAACCCAAGGAGCCGAAAGAGCCCAAGGAAGCGAAACCTAAAAAAGAACCTAAACAGCCAAAGGAAGCGAAACCCTCAAAAGGTTCACGAAAGAAAAAAGACAAAGATAAGGAATCTAAACGTAACAAAAAGTAATTACCAGTTTATTTTACATAAAATTTCATTTAATTATTTTAGTTATCAAATAATATGTAATTTTATTCTAATTTTCAGAAAAAATACATCTACTGATTCTGCTGACGATGAACCTTTACAAGAAGCTGAAGAAGTAGTTACAGATTCAGCAGGTGTAAAGGATACTGATACGAAACAAAGTGATTCATCCATTCAAGGTGATCAAGAGCAAGTTGATTCTTCTACAACAGATCCGCTAGTGAATGAGTCTAAAGATGAGAATGATGAAAAAGCTGAATCAGAAGAAGCTGCCGACGGAGAAAAGAAAGATGGTACAACTGAGACAGCTGCAGCAGAAACTGCTACACCAAATAAAAAGAAATCATCATCTCGTAAACGATCGACAGCGGGGAAATCATCCGGAAAGTCACCTAGAAGTTCAAAGTAAATTTAATTTTGATTCTCTTTTCATTTTAATTTATTGGATTACATGCAGGAATATTTCATAAAAATTTTTAACTTCTATAGAAAACGAAAAAGTCGTATTGCACCCGACTCTGACGGAGAAGAATTGGCTGCCACTCCACCTCCTTCGCCCGAAGGTGGAGATGATCTTAACAAAAGACGCTCGGCAAGAAATACACATCGCAAAAAATATGTTGATGATGTTATGCTTCGATTTTCTGATGACGATGTACCAATTCAAGATTCTCAAACTTCGAAAAAATCTGACGGAACTTCTGGAGGATCAAAACCTACTACTGCTAAGAAGGAGAATGAACTAGTTAGCGGCGGAGACATTGGACCTAATAAACCAAATTTTGTTTATATTGTACATACATTAAATTATTTTTTATAATATATATATAATCTGAACGTTCTTTTTTATTTGATTTTTTTTATTGTTTACAGAATACAACAGATGAGGATTCTATGGTAGTGCAGCATATTTTGTGCTCCAGAATGGGAAAACGGGAAATTAAAGTTCCTGTAGAGCCACAAGTAAAATCAGAAATCGAATCGGAAGTGAAAGATGTTAAAGACGAAACATCACTCACTAAGACTGAAACAGAAGCTGCTGAAAAAGAATCTGAAGATAAATCAGAGTTGAAGAAAGACGATGAAAATCAGAACGAAGATAATGAAACAGAAAAAATAGAAGAAAAAGAGGAACAGAAAGAAAAAGAAGAAGAGGAGGAAGAGGAAGATGGTAAAAAAGACTTAAAAGAAACAGACGAAGAGAAAGAAAAAGCTGAGGAAAGTAAAGAAAAGGATGACGGTAATGAAGATGCGGAAGAGAAAACGAAAGAAGAAGTATCGGCGACTGAAAGTTCTGAACAAGTGAAAGACGAGCCATCGGCAGAACCTAAAGCAGTGGAAACTCCTGTAGTTGAAATGCGAACTGAAGTAGTGGAAGTTGAAGAATATTTTGTTAAATATAGGAACTTTTCGTATTTGCATTGTGAGTGGAGAACGGAGGAAGAGTTATATAAAGGAGATAAACGTATACAGGCGAAATTGAAACGTTTCAAACAAAGACAGCAGCAAAATACCAATATATTTGAAAATACTGAAGATGATCCTTTTAACCCTGATTTTGTCGAAGTCGATAGAGTGTTAGATGAAGCAATTCATACTGATCCAACAACTGGAGAAACAGTTAGACATTATTTAGTGAAATGGCGCTCTTTACAATATGAAGATTCCACGTGGGAATTAGAAGAAGATGTAGATCCAGAAAAAATAGCACTATTTCACAAATTCAATAAACTGCCACCTAAGGATCAATGGAAGGTAAGTTTTTTAATTCTATCATTTTCACATTAACATATGAATTCAAATATTAAAATCAATTATTAATAACGTTTCTACTTCCTTTAGCCGAAAAAGAAACCGACCGCGGCAGCTTGGGTCAAGCTAGACGAATCACCAATTTATAAAAATAATAATAGCCTCAGACCTTATCAATTAGAAGGTCTTAACTGGCTTCTTTTTTCATGGTATAATGGTCATAATTGCATTCTTGCTGATGAAATGGGTTTAGGAAAAACAATCCAATCATTAACTTTTGTGGATGCCGTTTATAAATATGGTATTCGTGGCCCATTTTTAATCATCGCACCTTTATCAACAATTCCAAACTGGCAGCGAGAATTTGAAAGTTGGACCGATATGAATGTCGTGGTTTATCATGGATCAGCCGCTAGCCGTACAATGCTTCAAGAATACGAAGTTTATTACAAAAATGAAAAAGGACAACAGATCAAAGATTTGATAAAATTCAATGTGTTAATTACCACTTTTGAAATTATTATCACTGATTTCAATGATCTGAAAGGTTATAATTGGAGACTTTGCGTCATCGACGAAGCTCATCGATTGAAAAATAGAAACTGTAAATTATTAGAAGGACTTAGACAACTGAATTTAGAGCATAGAGTTTTACTATCAGGAACACCACTACAAAATAACGTCAATGAGTTATTCTCTCTTCTGAATTTCCTCGAACCATTACAGTTCGCAAGTAGTGATCAATTCCTTAAAGAATTTGGCAATTTAAGTAGTGAAACTGAAGTTCAGAAACTACAACTTTTACTAAAACCGATGATGTTGCGACGATTGAAAGAAGACGTAGAAAAGTCTTTAGCGCCTAAAGAGGAAACAGTTGTGGAGGTTAGTTGATAAAATTTACGTCAACTATTTTTAAACGAGGAAGAAATAATGATTACTTTTTTGATTTTATTTAGGTGGAGTTAACAAACATACAGAAGAAATACTATCGCGGTATTTTAGAAAGAAATTTTTCGTTTCTTGCAAAAGGAACTACGTCTGCTAATATCCCAAATTTAATGAATACTATGATGGAACTGAGAAAATGTTGTATTCATCCATTCTTATTGAACGGAGCTGAAGATCAGATTCAATTGGAGTACAAAAGTGGCGACAGAGAAGATTCTGATGCATATTTTCATGCATTAGTAAATAGCTCAGGAAAAATGGTCCTTATTGACAAATTATTGCCTAAATTAAAGGCCAGTGGACATAGAGTTCTTATATTCAGTCAAATGGTGAAATGTTTAGATTTGTTAGAGGATTATTTATTGCATAAAAAGTAAGTTTCAAATTTAAAATTATTTCTATCAAAAGAATGTTCAAATCACGATCATTGTAAATTTGCGTTCAGGTACCCATATGAAAGAATCGATGGACGTATTCGTGGTAACTTAAGACAAGCTGCCATTGACCGTTATAGCAAACCTGATTCCGATCGATTCGTTTTCCTACTTTGCACAAAAGCTGGCGGACTTGGTATTAACCTTACAGCAGCTGACACTGTAATTATATACGATAGTGATTGGAACCCACAAAACGATTTACAGGTTTGTATTTTATAATAAATTTATGCTGTTATTTGTATAATCTTAAAATGAATTTTTATCTGTATTGTTAATTAGGCGCAAGCGCGTTGCCATCGTATCGGACAGCAAAAAATGGTTAAAGTTTATCGATTACTCTGTCGTAATACATACGAGAGAGAAATGTTTGATAAAGCATCGCTTAAACTTGGCTTAGACAAAGCTATTTTACAATCTATGAATACCAGCCAAGGAGGTAAAGATCCAGGTAACAAGCAATTAACTAAGAAAGAAATAGAAGATCTATTGAAGAAAGGCGCGTATGGTGCTATAATGGATGACGATAATGCCGGAGATAAATTTTGCGAAGAAGATATCGATCAAATTCTTGAAAGACGAACTCAAATTATCACTATTGAGGCAGAAAAGGGATCTACTTTCTCAAAAGCTAGCTTCGCGTGTTCATCCAACCGATCGGATATAAATGTCGACGACCCTGACTTTTGGAAGAAATGGGCTAAAAAAGCTGAAATTGATACCACAGAGAAAAAAGAGGAAGACGAATTAGTCATTTCAGAACCTCGCCGAAGAACTCAA
Source organism: Goniozus legneri (assembly GCA_003055095.1). Taxonomy (NCBI): domain Eukaryota; kingdom Metazoa; phylum Arthropoda; class Insecta; order Hymenoptera; family Bethylidae; genus Goniozus; species Goniozus legneri. Next base: position 400,979 of record NCVS01001259.1, read on the forward strand.
ATCAAACGTTATGGACATGATGAATCAGTCGTGGACATGTCTGAATTAGATAGCTCCGATGACAACAGTGACGATGAAACTGGATTAACAGGTAGAGGTAAGATACATCGGCATGAAATGCACTTTTTTATTTGTCATGTATTTACCGTATATACTGCACTTCTCTCTCAATCATATAAATTATTATTTATTTAATTACTAACGAGAGTTTCATTAAATGATGTTCATTGTTTTTTTTAATATTATCAACTTTTTTCCTAATCATAACTATTCGTTTTTTAAAGGTAAAAAGAGACGAGATAAATTCGGAAAGAAAAGTAAAAAATTCTATGATGAATATGTTCCACGTGAAGGTGAAGTGGTCTACGGTAGTTGGGCTAGAAGTGAATGTTTCAAAGTGGAACGCGGATTACTGACGTTCGGTTGGGGTCGCTGGGAAGAGATTCTTCAGCACAGCCAGTTCCGTCGTGGTTGGCGTGAAGTTGACATCGAGGACTGTGCACGAGTAATCTTACTTTATTGTCTGCGTTTTTATAGAGGCGATGAAAAAATACGAAGTTTTATATGGGACCTAATAACGCCTGTTGAGAATGGAGAAAAAATTAAAACTGTTGCTATTAATCCTAGTGCGAGAAACAGCAGACAAAAAAAGAAAGGCTCGCGAGTTAGAGAATGTAGAGAAACTAGAGGATCAATGATAAATGGAGGACCAAGTGATCCCAATCATTGGAGTAATAGTGAAAAATACGATGGCGATATCTTCTTGGAGAGCAATTATAGAAAACATCTAAGTAGACATGCAAATAAGTAAGTTTTTAATGTAATTAAATAGAATATATGAGAGATTTTAATGTTATTTTTAACAACAATTTTCTGCTTTAAGAGTGCTGTTACGAGTTCGAATGCTGTATTATATAAAACATGAAATAATTGGCGACTTAGTTCAACACATTTCCGATGGCGTACACGTGAGGTGAGTTCTTCATCATACATTATATTGCAATTTAAATTTTCATCATACTTTATTCAGAGCATTTATCATGAGATATTATGCACTGACATACGTGCTTACAAACCGAGCTTCATAGTTGCATGTGCAATGTATTTGTTTATCCTGGGAATTGTAATTGTATGAGGAATGCTCATAGAGCTAAACTATGTTATCCTCGTAGCTCTATAAAGGTCTGTCGATGATCGACCCTTTGCTACTAATAAAATTATTCCTATCCTCTCTTATGCGTTTACACGCGAGCTCACAAATTGCTATATTAAGACAGCACATCTTAAAAACAGTCAAGAATGCTATGTCGACGACAGCGCGGTAAGATGTAAAAAAATAAAGCACTGCGCTATGTCTCGAAGCGGCACGGGCAACGATAATTAACAAAACAGGAAGTTGATTAGAATTATTTTTTATAATTTTTATTTTATTTTATCTTTGACATAATGTCGTCGAGACTTACTTGTATACAAAATTAAGAAAGAGAAAATACTTGAAATTTTGTAAAATTAACGATCGATTGGCATACATTCAATTGGCAAAATTGTAAATGAAAACGGCCTGCAGTGCGTTGCGGATAGACCCTCCGCAGTTGACGGAACGACCGGCGAAATGGTGGGACTCGACGGCAGACAAATCCTTAATAGTTGGCTGCTACAAACACGGATACGAGAATTACGACCAGATGAGGACTGATCCCGCGCTTTCTTTCATTTCAAGCTGTCCTCCCCCTTCCCAGACTCAGACCACCCAGAACAAGTGAGTATCTATTGTTCTCCGTTATGTTAATATACAATCTCTTGGCTATGTATCACCACGCCACTGCTCTTTCACCTTAACACAGCTTGCACGCTTTATACAATCTGCTTCTTTACGTGTTTATGCGAAACAGAAAAAAAAATGAAAATAAATTTATTTATTATCGGTTCATTCATACATCACTTTGAGAGTCATTTATAGTTTATTTGCAAACTTTTGATTGCATTTATAAAAAAACCCTTGCAGACGGCGTTCTGCAACTTAAAATTCAAAAAATATGGCACTCAAGGTGTTAAAAAGCAATCACGATTCGTTTATGTGGAGATGCTCACGTACGATTTCATTTCTGCCTATGCACTTTCTCAGTCTTCAAACAGATATTCTTCTATTTCAGCTTTTATTTTCAGTGAATGAGGATGACGCGTCGTTCCGTACGCAGAGGTCCTTGGATCTTTTTTAGACGTAATTTTATTCTCTCTAGCTAATTGCACAGCGTATCAATAATTTTTTTCAATTTTAAATTCTTTACATTAAATAATATTGATTGTTCCATTTTATATTAATAGTAATGCAAAAAATCATAAAGAAATAGCGTGCAAGTAGCGTGTTTGTACTTTTCACTTGAACATTACCATAACCATGGTACAGATTGTAATATTACATTCCATTTTCTAGTAGTACCGGCAGAGATGAGAACAGCTTAGAAAACGAAGGAGAGGATGGTGAACCTTCGGGCTTAGGAAAAGACTCGAAGGACTCTAATAGAGAAACTCCTGCAGATTCCCCAGCTATATCAAGTAAGGCCGATACACCTATTCCTGAAACAAGCGGTTCACATGATGGTGTTGAAGTTCTTATCGATGATGAAAAGACATGGCCTACTGTGGTTGATCTTAATACTCGATTGCGACGAGTTATTTCATCTTATCAACGAACAGCTAAAAAGGAAGAAATAAAAACAACGGTGGCCAAAAATAAGCCTGGTTTAGAACCTGGCGAGATTAGTTTGAATCATGCACCGGCAATGGGCGAACCACCCTTAAATATGCAAGGCTGGGATTTACAGCAACTAGCTATGTATTTGTTGGTATGTACGATTATTGATTAAGTTGATTTTATCGACTAGCTATCGGCTGCTTATCGAAAATTGTATTTTTCATTTATGTAAATTACAAGTTTTCTAATTCATATAAATTTCTTGTAGAAAATGGAAAGGAGAGAAAAAATGGAAGCAATGGTTAAAGAAAGAGAAAGAACTCGAATCGAAGAGCAAAAAGCTAAATGGTCGCGTCGAGAAAAAAGCGAGTTTTTGCGTGTAGTGTCAACATACGGAGTTAATTATGATAGAAAGAAAGCCCAATATGATTGGACTAAATTTAAAACTATTGCACGATTCGATAAAAAAACAGACAATGATCTTACTGATTACTACATGTCGTTTAGAGCTATGTGTAAAAAAGCATGCAATGCCAAATTAAACGACGATGAAGGTGAATATAAAAATTTTATCTTTTTTGTAAAGGATGTTCATTATTTATTTATCAAAAATTATTATTTTCAGATCTTGTCGATGTTACTATGGAGCATTTAACACCAACTAAAGCTAGGCAAATTCTGGATCGGGTTGATTTATTAAGCAAAATCCGTGAAGAAATTTTATCTCACCCACACTTGGAAGAGAGACTTCTTCTTTGCCAACCGTCGGGTGACACTCCAGATTGGTGGCAATGTGGCCGACACGATAAAGAATTACTTCTTGGCGCAGCGAAACATGGCTTGGGGCGCACTGATTTGACAATTCTGAATGATCCTGATTTTTCATTCCATAAAATGTTGAATAAAAGTAGTTACAGTGTTATACCAACTGCTAAACTCACAGACAAATCTGAGAAAGCTATAAAAATCGAAAGTAGAGAAGATATATTGAAATTCGATAAAGATGAAATCTTAGTCAAATTGGAAAAGGGAGAAGGAACATTAAAAATTGAAAAAGTGGGAGCTAAGAAGACTGAAGCTACTTGTTCTGAAAAGAAACAAGACAACACTGAAACTGAAAAAAGTCAAGTAGAATTAACCATCGTGAAAACTGAAGCGAAAGCAGAAGAAATTCCTTCCAGTAGTTCTTTAACCATTACGACGGTTGCAAAAGAACCAGTAACCGAAAAAGAAAATGAAACTGATGAGAATTTGGAGGACAAAAAGGAAACAATTGCAGAACCTGTTAAAAATACAATTGATGATTCTGAAAAGGCTGCAATTACAACAAACGTTGAGACTAAATCTAATGAAGATTCGCCAGATGAAGTTATTAAAGAGACCACAGAAAATAAATCTGAAGAAGAATCACAAAACATTGATAAAGAAGATGAAAAAATTGATGAACAAAAAACAGACGAAGAACCTAAAGAGAACTCAGAATCTACTACTGTAGAATCTGAAACAGAAACGAAAGTCGACACCGAAACTGAAAAGGAAACCGAAACCAAAATGGAAACAGAATCTAAAGTAGAAATTGAAACTAAAAAAGATTCTGAAAATGAAACTGAAATTACAGTATTAGAAGAAAAAACGAATTCTGATAAAACTGAAGAAGCTATTTCTGAGGAACCCACCCAAACAACATCGGAAAATGGAAATTCGAATGCCTTATCAGAAGATTCTAAAGTCAAAGAAGAGATGGAAGTTCAGGAAGAGAACGTTGTTGATGTCAAAGACAAAAACAAAGTAACTAAAGTATCAATCGAAGATAAATGTAGTGTTCAAGCAGCAGAACTTAAAGCCATGTTTCCTGATCTGGAAGTAATTCAACCTTTATCTCGTCTAACACAAATTGATACTTTTGTTTTACGAGACAAAACTGCCGATCACAGTGAGCCAACGGTTGTGCAACTCTTGGCTCACGGTTATAACAGCGGTAACATAAAATGGCCAAAAGAGCATGCTATAGAAGCTCGATTAATGCATATTGTACACGCTGTTGAACATAAGGAATGGCCCGTTTCGGTCAACTTTACCGCATCAGAAGAAGCTGAAAACCCGCTACCTGAAAAAGAATGCTCTGAAGTTATTACGATAACAACAGACCATGGAATGCCTCGTGCTATCACATCTGGAAATAATGCCGCGGCTTCAAAGAAAAGAAAACGACACATTGCTATTGATGTTGAGACTGAAAGAGCTAAATTACACGCACTTCTCAATAGCAGTCACATGTCATCACAGCCACCACAAGCTCTTAGCAAACCGTCCATTCATACTAGTTCATCTTGGGATAATAACGATGAATCCCAATCCGAAGAATCTCGACGCTCTACACCAGTGCAACCACCACCAGCTCACCAACAAACCAGAACTCCTAATATTCCATTTGATTTAAAATATACAGTTCCGGGTAAAACAACTATCATTCCGGGTACTTCGAGTACTTTAACACCAATAGACTTATCTGCGAGTTATCCAAAACCAAGCTCTGACAATAACAAAGATATCATGAACGAAGTGCAAGATTTCTCTATGCCTAATAAAAGTAAGCAGATTAGTAGTAACAAAGGAAAATTAGATAGCATGTTGGATAAATTGATGAAACGAAAAAATTGCCCGACCGATGAACCTGTCGTTGGGAAAGAAAAGAAACGAAGAAAGTTGGATGAGATTGTTCTAGGTCTTAGTGCTGCTAAGGAACAGCAGAGTAGCCACTATCCTGAACACACCAAAAAGAGTACAATTACTCCAAATGTTACCGTTACCCCAACTTCAGCTCCAATCGGACTTCCCAATCCACCTTCGAATACTCAAAAACCATTTTCAATTACGGTTACTTCGATACCATCGTCACGAGCTTCAACTTCCAGCTCGAATTTACCACCTCCTTCATTGCATTCACACAAAGACAGTTTTTCGGCGTTATTGGCTCAAGCTGAACAACAGAACCGTGAACTAAAGAAACAACAACAACAGCATCAACAACATCAACAACATCAACAACAACAACAACAACAACAACAATCGTTTAACTCTGTGCATTCATCCGCAAGTAGCCATCGGAAGAGTTATGAAGCAATGATCGCAGATATTAACAAAGTTGCAGAATACTCATCGAAAATCGGGTCCTACTCCCATGAAGCGAAAGTAAATAAATGGTTGGCTGAGCAAACAGCTATGACAGAGCAGTTGAGTGCCGAGTACCTCAGTGCGCCTAGACGTCGCAGGCCTCGAGTCGACCCTTCATTGTTAGATTGGAAGAAACTGACCGGAGAAGAGAATGTGGCCGTTATCAACAGACTGTCAGGTAAAAAAGTGACTGGTAGTAAAGCACCGCAATTGAAACGTCTTGGACAGTGGTTGATAGAAAATCCAATGTTCGACGTAGATCCAAAATGGGCCGAACTCGTCAAGGAACGTGGAAACTTACCTCACGATTTGCAAAAGCGCCTACCAGGTTCCGAACGGGGTGTAAACAAAGGAAAGAACATGGGTAGACCACCAATGATGCAAAGTCCCACGAATCAGCAATCTGCTAATCAAGCAGCAGCCAATCTTGCAGCAACGTCAATGGCATCTGGCTTGAACTTTCCAGCTTTGGGCAACCTCAATAATTCCTTACTTTCTGGTTTGTCACTTGGTAACTTTGATCCAAAGAATAATCCACTCTTGATGCCGTTCGGAGGACTTCCTAACTTGGGTGCTCTCAGCGGACTTGGTAATTTGGGTAATCTTAGTAATATGAGCCTAACGAATTCATTATTCGCGAATCTTGCCGGACTTGGCTTACCGTCACTAGCTGGTATGGAGGCTGCCCTGGGAGCAACCGCGACTAGTACAGCGACTGAAACTAATCCGGCTGTTAGTTCAGTTATGAGTAAAAGTACGAGTTCCGCTAGTGGAAGTAGCAGTAGTAAATCTCGCGGTAAGATGGATCCACCAACAAGTAAATCATCAGCGCCTTCGACATCATCAGCATCTTCGAGCTTACCAACAACCACACCATTCCCATTCTTCTTTCCAAATCCTAGTCTTCTCTATACTCCACTCGGCCTTGGCGGTTTGAATCCATTCTCCATGCAGCCAGGTGGAGTATCATCGGCCTATGAAAGTCTCGCTCAATGCGGTCTTTTGAATCCGCCAACGTCGAGTGCCTCGAGCACACGCAAACCTGCGACCTCCACTTCCAGTTCACGTCAGCGAGAATCGGTACCAGTATTGGATACATCCAGCAAACGTAAAGAGACCGAGAAAAAATCGAGATACCCCGTTGATCCTGCATTGACGGTACAGCAATATACAGAAATGGCACTACACGAGGAAAAACGTCGTGCCGAGCAAGAAAAGCGAGACTCCATAGATCTGACTGTCACTGAAATCGCGGATTTATCGGACAAGAAATTCGAGAGGAAAACGAAAGAGCAGGTAATGTATGAGGCTCTCGATCATCTCAGCCGAACCAGTGCTGAATTGGTAACCCGTAATCTTGACGATGCTCAACGAGCTGCCGAAAAAAGATCTCGTAGTACCGAACGAACTTCAACGGCTGAGCCGGCTTCGGTATCGGTTGAGGTTACTTTGGAGCCAGTAGTGAAGAAGCCACGCGTGGAGATCGAGCAGTTCCCAAAACCAACTCAGACAACGACTACGAGCGCAATTACCATAACAACTGCGAGTTCGAGTATTAGTGAACCAGTAGGAAGTAACGAACCATCAGAGGTAGCTGAGACTGCATCAGCGAGTGTGAAAACAGCAACTCCGCCACCACGAGATGATGTTGCGCCAAGTGTAGAATCCACTGGACCTTCGCCATCGCCTTCGCCGAGCCCAGCGAAGAAGGAGTCTAGCGAGCCCCCTAGAACACCGAATGTGACGTCGCCAATCCAAACACCAGCTGCCACGCCGAAGAACGAGAGCGCCGGCAGTAAGCCCGTTCAAACATCGCCAGAAACCGAGGAAGATTCTAAGGGGACAAAAGCGAAGAAGGTGCGGAGCGGTAAGCGACTGAGCGTTGAACCTCCACCGGAAAGAAAAAATCTGCGATCGAGCGCAGGACGTCAAGCGAGAGCCGCAGCCGAGAGACAAAGACTCGAGGGTGAGATGCAGCACTCTGAGCAGCAGCAACAATCTCAGCAGGAAAGCCCGAGTACCGCGGATTGAGTTGGTACGAATCGATGACGACGGTGGTGATAGTGTTAGTTTTAAGACAGTGACTTAATTCGGAGCTAGTCTCCAAAATTTCCTCAAGTGTTTTAAGCTCAAGTCGCACAACGGTAATCTTCGAATATATTTAATCATTGGTTATGACGAAACATCCTATAATGCAATCGTTCAGTAATATATATATACATATATATATATATATATATATAAATATTGACATATGTGTATATATATATATCGATAAAAAAAGAGCGAAGTGTGGATCAAAGAGACTAAAAGTATTTGTGAAATTCGTGATAACCTTATGAGGTTACTAATTACGGGAGTAACACAAAAGTCTTGCGTACATTATGGACTTGGCGTATTCGACGATATTACGTTAAATTTACTGGTAAATCGTAATAATCGCAGTTGCGCATGTACCCAAGACTGAATGATAGTATTTTGTGTGAAGTAATTAACTTTTTAAATTACATAACATTACGATAGCAAAGTATAATTTTGTTAAACTTATTATACTTTTTCGACATTGTCGATTTTCATCGGGGACTGTTTTGTATTACTACCCTAAAATATTACGTAATCAGCGACACGAGACGCGACAAGCCAGACATAACGAAATATACGATATAATCATATAAGTAGTCGAGTAAATCATAGCTGTAACTTAATTAACGATGGAGGATATGTAAATACTATATACATTATACTTAGACATTTTAAGCGAACGTGTACTTGGATAAAGAAGTGTATATAACGCAGTGTACTTTTAATTACATTAGGTGAACCAATAAACAGCTTTTTTCGTTGTTTGCAAATGCCAACGACTGGAATCTCCATTTTATCGTACAATGTTGACCTATTATTGCTAATGGCAATGAGTGTAAAATTTATTTATGCCTCGTTATAATATTGTGTACAATGATTTTTATTCCTATAGATCACTGAAGGAAACGTACAAATCAAGAATGAAATGAATTATTATTTATAAGGTAGTCTGTCTGCGTAACTGTAAAATCATGATTTGTTATTTATCAATATGTTATAATTATTTTTTAAGTGAAATTTAATGAGTCGCATAAATATTTTCTACACTTACTGTGAATACTAGTATTGCTCTGTAAACCACGTTCTATGAATTATGTTATGAGAAAAACTGAAGTAAAATGCACTTCTTAAAGGCAATACTGTTTCAGTGAGAATTTTGTGATCCGTATTAATAATAATGACCGACTAATTAACCTTCCAGGCTGCTTTCAACCAAATCTTTTCGACATCGTTGTTAGAAATAATTAAAACAAAAAAAAATTGTCTAAGATGTACTTTTTATTACATGTACAACGGAACAAAATTTAATATTATTTCAGAATTGTTTTGTATTTCTTTTGAATCAACTTAAAACATTTTGAAATTTCCTTACAATCCTAAGTATCCGACGGCTGCTGTGTAAGGCGCAGGTACGTTTTTCCAGATGGCAGCTCAATTGTTTTAAAATTTCCAAAAAGACTTTTTGCTTCCTCGTTGGAAATCGTAGGTTGAATCATGACGTCGTCTCCTTTCTAAAAAATGTGTATAATTATTTATAATTATTGTACTGATATACACAATTTATCTTATGTTAACATAGTGTTTGCTCGACGCGAATAATCCTACATTAAACATATATAATTAATTTTTAAACGAGAAGTGATTACCTTCCAATCCACAGGAGTTGCCACTTTGTGGTTGTCGGTGAGTTGCAGCGATTCGATCACTCTTATAATTTCACTGAAATATCAAAATACTTTTATCAATCATTTATCTTTTTCTAATATACGAATATACAAAATCTTTTGAACTCACTCAAAGTTTCTGCCCGTAGTAGCGGGGTATAGAATTGAAAGTCTCATTTTTTTTTCTGGGTCAATTATAAATACTGCACGAGCGGAGACAGGTATACCTTGAGCATCAGTTTCAGCATTATCCAGCATTCCTAATTGCGTAGCTAGCTTCCTAGATTCATCTTCGATTATTGGGTATGGGAAACCTTCGTCGATTATTCCCCCATATGCTTTAATGTCCTGATACATAACATTCATATAAAAATAAAAATTAATGAATTTTCTTTCACTCTTAATATGATTACAACCGAATTTCAATTATTATCGTAAATTAATGAGAGTTTTAAAAACGTACCTCGATCCATTTACGATGAGAATCAACATTGTTGCAGGATAGAGCAATAACTTTTACGCCAAGTCTTGTGAATTCTGGCATTAACTTAGCAACGCGAGCTAGTTCTGTTGTGCATACTGGTGTGAAGTCATGAGGATGAGAAAATAATATACCCCAACTAAAAAACCCAATTAATATATTTAACACAATAATTATAACATTTTTCAACCGAAAGATAGTTTGCGTTATCCACTCATAAAAAGTGTTTGAAAAAATATCACTTAACCTAGAAATATCTTTATACGTATAGCTAATAACGTCATTTAGCCATATTCATTTATTCAACTATTTTTTTATGGAACGAAATAATTTCTTCGTTCAATAATTCAAGTAAAATGCTTTTGATTAAAATAAAATGTGCAACTAGCGTCTCACGGAGAAACAAATATTTAACGCTATAACATGTTATATCTTTAACGACTTCCTTAAGAATTGCATTTTTGTAAATTGTTATTAAATAAAAATAAATATTACTCACGAATTTCCTAGCCATTCATGAAATTTAATGATACCATTTTGAGTTTGTGCCTCAAAATTTGGAAAGGTTTCTCCCAATAAAACCATGTTTACAATATCACAACACAAGACAAATCACGTGTAGTGTGGGCACAAGCTATTTCGTGAGTTAGGTGCCAATCGTGATATCCTCTTACTGATAAAATGGCCAATCACACGATCAACCTTATCGATATTGAATATAAATAAAAATATTTTCATTGCATCCATAATGTGAAACTTCAAAGAATGGAGATCTAATATGACGAACATTTTGACTCAATAAAAACGTAAAATATTGTCTATGAATATACGAAACACAGATTTATAGGAAAAAAATAAAATCCTTGTCATCTCAGAATTAATTATTCAATAATATGAAAGAACGCCGTTGATTTTTGTGCCTATTTTTATATCTACAATAATTCTTTCTTTATTTTTTGTATTTTTCTTTGTGCTTAGGCCTTAATATTATGGTTCACTATCATAGTAGAGGTATAGACCTGAAAGTTCAATAGTGAATGTAATATACTATAAGTATAGTAACCGGTGGCGGCGGTGGCACTTGTTGCTCGATACGCGTGTCACTTACGAAGCTTCGTCATTGATTCCGATTTTTTTCGTTTATTATCCAATCAATTTACCATCAAGGATTCGACTACAAATGTCAAATTTTAAAACCAAAAAAGAAACTCCTAAGAGAGATAACGATAGGATTTATCCATTCAAGTACTTTACTTTTTTATGAGATTAAATTTCATCAAACTTTGTACTGTACGTCATAAATTTTCATACGATAAAATATGTTGATTACTTTACAGCTTTCCCGTTAAATACACGTCAGGTCACTCACAAAAAAGTAAAATGCACAAAGTATCTTCTTCTTTACCATCTGTGAGCATATTTATTGATGTATACTAAGATAATCTTGAAATAGATATATATTTTAATCTTTTTTCATAGGTGTTAAATGGGATTAAAAATAATTTTAAAATGTCAACAAATGCTTCAATCACTGCGCTTAAATTGAATAATCAGCCGCTGCCTAAACAACCAATCCCTAATTTAAATATTACTGCTGAACGATATTTAAGGTAAGTTTTTTAAGTAAAAATTATTACCAAACAAATCTATTTTATAAATACTATTAAAATTTCCTTTCTCTTCAAGATCTGTAAAACCATTGTTAACTAATGATGAGTTCAAAAATACAGAATCAGTAGTCAAGAGTTTTATTAGCGATAATGGTCCTGGTCCAAAACTTCATTCAAAGCTGTTAGAGAGATATAATAATACTAACAATTGGGTATGTCAAATACTCTCGTATAAGAATCAATTTATTTATTTGTTATAAAATTTAGGAGCTTTTTATTGTAGATGAGTGACTGGTGGTTGCAGAATGCATATTTGGGTTACAGATATCCTGTAATAGTACATTCAAGTCCTGGCACTGTTGCTCCTCCGTTTCAATTTAAAAGTGAAAATGAATTTCTTACAACTGCAGCAAGTTTAATTCGTGCAGTTTTTGATTACGATAATATGATTAAAAGGTCAGCTATTGTTACTTCATTTAATAAATTTCATATTGTTTTAATTAAAAAATTCCTTTAGTGGGAAAATGAAGCAAGAAAGTGTTCGCAATGAGCCTCTTGATATGCAGCCATATGGTTTAATTCTGGGTACTCATAGGAGACCAGCTCCTGAATATGATCAACTTTTACATACTGACAATACAAATCACATTGTAATAATTTGCAACAATAATGTAAGTATTATTCAATTGAAATTTAAATATTGATAATTATCACATTACTGATTTTCTTTTTCACAGTTATTCAAACTCTCTGTTATTAACGAAAATAATATACTGTCAGAAAGCGATTTAATTGTTTGCTTAAAAGATATTGTTCGAAGATCAGATACAAAAGGTTACCCTATTGGAATTCTGACAGGAAATGATAGAGATACATGGTCTAAAGACCATCAGTTACTCTCAGGTAAAATATTTATTAAAAATATTAGTATTCCTTATAATAATTTTTTGTGTAATTTTTATAGGCTTAGGTGATAACAAAAGTATTCTTAGAGATATTGAAAACTCTTTATTTGTATTATGTCTTGATAAAGATATACCACAAACTCTATTTCAAAATAAAAATGTGGCATCAGTTAGAGCATTGCAATCTATGACTGGTTGCAGTAGTTCTGTAAATGGAGCTAACAGATGGAATGATAAAACCGTCCAGGTTTGTTATCCAACTTTTATTTCAACTTGTTCCTATGGTAATCATTTTTCACAAATTTCCTTTTTAGTTCATAATGTCAGCAGATGGATTCATCGGCATGTTATATGAACATAGTCCCTGCGAAGGTGGACCAGTCGCTGTATTACATGATCATGTTCTCAAATATATGTATGTGAGATATTTATGTACCTAATATATTACATTCAGATGCTAATATCCTTATTTTTTTTTAGCGAAATGAGAAAAAACATTCCAGATAATAAAGTTACTAATAATATTCCAAAAGCAACAAAATTGGAATTTGAAATTAATGCTGATATAGAAAGAGCTATAGAAAGAGCATCTGATTCAGTTGACAAGTACAATTTCTTATCTCATAATCACATTTAATTGTTGTTTGGTTATATTATAAGAAATTAAAATTGCTTTCTAGACTCTCTCAAGACATTGATATGGAATGTTTTACATTTTCTTCATTTGGATCGGATGTGTTAAAGAATTTAAAATTGAGTCCAGATAGTTTCATTCAAATGGCAATGAATGTAGCTTATTATAAAATTCATTTGAAGCCAGCAGCTCATTACGAATCGGCCGCATTGCGACGTTTCCAAGATGCTAGAACTGAATGTATCAGATCTACAAGCACAGACTCAGTTGCCTTTGCTGAACATATGGTTAAAAACAGTTGCAAAGAAGACAAAAAAAATGCAATGTTAAAAGCCATCAATACTCACAAAAAAATAGTTTCTGAGGTAATTCGGTTTAAATCAAACTAGTATTAAATGTATGTACAATAAAAATTTCTATGGCGATTTTAGGCAGTTTTAGCAGAAGGAGTTGATAGACATTTATTTGGGTTGAAAAAAATAGCTCAGGCTGAAGGTGTTGAATTACCTGAGCTGTATAAAGATGTTGGATATACAAGAAGCACGAGCTTTACTTTAACATCAAGTCAAGTAAGTTGGATCAAAACATGTTATATCACCTGTGAAACTTATTTGATTTTTATGAATTTAGGTTGCGTATAAATCGCCATCTTTCATGTGCTATGGCCCAGTTGTACCAGATGGTTATGGATGTTGTTATAATCCGCGTCCGAAAGACATATTATTTGCTTGCTCTTCATTTAAATCATGTAAAAGCACAAATACGAAAGCATTTGCCAATGCATTGCAAGAAACTTTACATGAAATGAACGAATTGACTGCCAGTTGATGAATATGTTTTTAATAATTTCAAAAAAGAACAAAATACTATATTATAAATATGTATGTAGAAAATGACTATTTTATTAAAATCATTTTATAATTTTATTTATAAACGTTTTATGATTTCCACACACGTAAAATCAATAAATAACCTCATAATATAGAATATTTCTATAAATTGAATAGAAAACAGATCTTTCATCACACAAAAAATATGTTATGTACAATATTTGTAAAAAATGCAGTATAAAAACTATTCAGTAAAATTGGAAGTTAGAAGAATCATTACTCATAATTCTTCATGAGAAGTTAAAGCTGATCTTTCAGGTGGAAAACCCCAGAAGAAAGTTGGTATACCTCTAACTTCTCTTTCACGTGCCACAAAGGCTGAAAACGATGAGATACAATTGCCAATAAAATAATTAGCCCTTCCTAAAATAGCTAAATCTAAATGTGGAGATACAGGTTGTAATTGTCTGTAAACAGGAATCTACAAAAACGTTAAACAAGTGAAAATTAATCATAAAAAGAAAAAGTTCAATAGTATAGAAATACTACCTCCATCCGCGCCAAGGCTTTTGTTAATTCATCTATCATGTAATTATTGTCTGATGCTACGAAAACTGATTTAATGTCATTTCCAGTGCGTATAACACGTTTCAGATGTCGAACAATCAAGTCGAAAGGTGGTAGACACATCGATGATGTAGCTTTACCGCGTTCATTTCGATAACCGAGACATTGCGGAGCAGCGAAAAGATTCGGCGTGGACGATATGTACTCACACGCACGTACCTATATAAATTTATTTTATTTTTTTTCTTTTTATTGCGAAAAATAAAAACCTACGCACAATAAAATGAAATTACCCAATCAATGCCATTCCGTAAATGGATCCCTACAAACGCTCCTTTAGGTAAAAATTTTTTAATAAACAATTTGGCTTTATCCTGCATATCCTTATTCCAATCTAGGCACTTGTGTAATTTTTTATTCTCAAATTGTACAGGAAAACTAGCAGGTGCACCTGTGAATGCTAGTACTGGCCAATTTGACGAAGGATATTTTTTACGCCATTCGCGTGTTACATCAGTATGGTATACATCATAATGTAATGGGCCATAAAATTCTGATTTAGGAAAATCTATGTTATATGTATCCCAGAATGGACCAAATGGATTTCCTTCTTTTGCGTTACAAGAATCTCCTTTGCCACGTGGAGAATAACAGAAAGCTAGAAGAGATTTAAATATTAAGAGATTAATTACCGCACAACGTTAAAATTTATGAACTTACATACTCTCTCTTCAGGTAGCCATATTGTTGGAGCTATATCTTTCATAAAATTTTCCATTAAGATAGCTTTATGACAAGATTGTACTTTGGTTACATTAAAGTAAGTATCAAAAGGAACTTGAATCTAGATTAACAAATAACAATTTCATTATTAAAATTTTTTTATAATACAACAAAAATATACAGGAAGAAAGCCAACCGATCTTGTTTCTCCAGACCTATATTCTACCCAAGGAGGTAGAACTAACGTACGATTGAGAGCTTTAGCAAAGCCTAGAGCTCCTAAAAAATGATCAGCTTGATTACCGAAACGGCCTGTAAAAAAATATTGTTGTAAAATAAATTATTCTTCAAATTTTTTAAAATAAATATATTAAATTAAATAAAGTTACCCATGCAAGGGCAATACACTAAATAACCATTGTCATCAATAGGTGTGTTATCACAATAGGTTAATTGTATTCGAATTAATAATAAGACAAAAGTCGTAACAATCATTTTTAAAGTATTTGGTGTTAACGAAAACATTGAAATCCAAGAACACGCACAGCACTTAAACAACTTTACTTATATGAGTTACTATGGTAACAGACATAAACTATATATAATGTAGATAGAATTTTTCAAAGTACGTCAGTGCCATCTCAGTCATAGATTTAAAAACAATGATTATAAAGGGAGTATACGGATATACCTAGTTATTTTTTAACAGTTTCTAATCATACTGTTTTAAAAAGTGATCGTATACATACGTTTATATATTTGTCGTTTCAAATTAATCAAAAATGTTTATACCTGTAAACAAATTTTTATTAACAATTTCTCATTCTGCGAAATTTTCAAGTTATTTGAAAAGCAGAACAATGAGTACATTACAAATTGGTGTTGTCAAATCACTATGTTATAATGAATATGGAGAACCTTCTAATGTTCTTCAAGTTACAACAAATAATATAAAACAATTACAAAATAATGAGGTACCTAAGTAAATTAAAATATTATTGGAGAAAAAATTTCATAACTTTTTAAATTTAGGTTACTGTAAAATGGTTATTAGCTCCTATCAATCCTGCGGATATAAATACTATTCAAGGCAAATATCCCAGTAAGCCTCCTCTTCCTGCTATTCCTGGTAACGAAGGTGTGGGAGAAATAGTTGCTATTGGGTCTAATGTAAAGGGATTGAATGCCGGAGATAGAGTTGTCCCAAATGGAGTTAATTTAGGCACATGGAGAACTCATGCAAATTATAAATTTGATGATGTTATCAAAGTACATTTACGAATGTCTTAAAATTATAGTGTTTTTTAGAAATATCTCTACAATGTTCTCTCTGATTTATGTAGATTTCAAAGAATGTTGGCATCGTTGAAGGAAGTGGTCTTAATGTCAATCCTTGTACAGCTTATAGAATGTTGAAAGATTTTGTACGTCTTCAACCAGGAGATACTGTTATTCAAAATGGTGGTAATTCTGCAGTAGGACAAATGGTTATTCAATTGTGTAAAATTTGGAATTACAAAAGTATTAATGTAATCAGGGATAGACCAAATGTTAAAGAACTGAAGGTAATTTACCAGTAACAATAATAAAAATTACTTCTTCAAGAAATATTTATTTGTAGGATCAACTTAAAGAACTTGGTGCAGACGAAGTACTCACTGAGGCTGAGATTAGAACTACAAAGCTTTTTAAAGACAAACATCTTCCACAACCTAAATTGGCTTTTAATTGTGTATGTGGTCAAAATGCTACAGATGTAATGAGGCATTTGGCACATGGAGGTGTAATGGTGACATATGGTGGTATGTCAAGGGAACCACTCACTGTACCAGCTTCTGTTCTTATTTTCAAGGTAAAATAATAAGGATATCCAAAATTATTATTATGATTCATTTTTCATTATGACTTTTGATATAATTCTGTTTAGGATTTAAGTTTTAAAGGTTTTTGGATGACTGCATGGACAAATGTTAATAAATTATCAGAAGAACGGAAGAAAATGATTGATGAATTAACTAATTTGTTTGAAGCTAAGAAATTACAAGCTCCTCCGCATAAATTAATTCCATTCACTAATTATCAAGAAGCAATAAAAAATGCATTGAGTTTGGATGGAAAGCAAGGAATAAAATATATCTTAGATATGACAAAATAATGTAATGTGATTAATTTTATAATTAGAGATTATTTTCTTGAAATAATTTTATTCGGTACATAAAACATTCTTCAGGCATTTATCTGTGCTGTGTATTTATGAAAATATTTTATACATGCAAAATATTAAATGTGATAAAACATGTAAATATATCAATTTTTAATATAATAAAATTATAATTTTTGTGAACTGTAATATTTATTTTATTTCGTCAAGTAATTCTAATAAACTTAAATTTTTCTTCATATCTTCTTGTTGAGTTTCAAAAAAATTTTTGTATGCATCATCTAATGTATTTTTATAATCATTACTTAAAGTAACATCATCATTTACAGCACCAGCCTTTTCAACCTCATCGTTTTCAACATTATTACTTCTTTTATTACCATAATTTTCTTCAGCATCATCGCCAATCAAATCGAGAGAAAAAGGTCTATTGCTAACTTCTTCAGTTCCTAATTGAACCGCTAGCATTCCAAGTTCTGCTTTAATACCGCAGTCTTTCAAAAAATTCTGATTATTTCGTTTTGGTTGAAATTTATCTTCCATTCCGTATGTAGGCGAATACCTTTAAGATTTTGCATTTTTAAAAATTATGTTGTATTGTTTCTATTTTATTTAATCCTAGGCTTACATATTTCTTCCTAATATAGTGATTCGATCGCCGAAAAGATTGAACGATCCTTCACTTTTCATTGCGTTGTCGTTTATTTTCTTATTTGAGACTGAATCTCCATGATCTTCGTACCTTTCATCGTAATTTAACCGAGTAAGATTAAAACTCGCATCTTCGTTTTGAAGACCAAGTCTTAATAACACAGAGACCCTAATACGGTAGGGTTCAAGAATTTTCAAACATTCGTTTCGTGCCATCCAAACCTCTTCGTACGTTAAATCGCCGTAAAGCTATGCATAAAAAATTTAATAATTGTAAAAATAAAATTTAATCAATATTTTTAATCAAATGAGACTCCAATTTCATTTACATCAATGATCATTTGATGAACGAGACCGACGCTTTCTTGAGCGTTAGAACGTGTTACCATATCTCGCATTGAATCCGTATGATTCAAGGTCACAAGCACAACTTCTCTAGGTCCTGTTGTGGCCGTCAGCTGATATTTTACGAGCATTGTCATCAAATCGAATAATTTATTCATACTATCGTCATCGAGTTTCATGATTGAACATAATACAATATTTTCTAACATAGATCGCAGAGTTTGCATGCCAATAAAAGATGATTTTTTAAATATTATTGACAAGTTTTTGAGGTCGAGTAATGCAATAATAACGTCGTCCAGTACTGTTAATGAATATTTGTTAAAAACTATAAAAATTATTACGATTTACTTTGTACTTATGCAAACAAATGACCATTATTTGTTTTTAGAATGTGCCTGTGCAATATTCAAAACGTGCATATTTATATATAAATATATATAATTATATATATATATAATTTTTATTATTTATTATATATAATTATATATAAATATAATTATATATATATATATATATTTTTTTTTTATCAATTGTTAGATGAATTTATATATCGATCATAGAAAACTAGCCTTGAACAGTTTTTTCAACACTGATTTTCTGTGCTTTTAAACGTTGACGCAAGACATACAACATTTCACCGCCCATATTGAGATATAGCAAAGGTGTCACGTATAAAGACATTGTATTTAATATCTATTTTTCGATAAATTGAATTAAATATAATATTTTTACGTCGAGAAAGCGAATAAAATCTACGGTAACTCGTTACCTAGCAACATAATGTACACAAATTCAAGAAATCCTTTTCGTGTGTACCGCATCAAATGACTAAATAATTTAATTGCATATTGAATGTATATACATATTTATGAAATGTAAAATAATTGATTGAATCGTTAAAATTTTTTATTTCACAATACGTATATTTGTAAATAAAATATAACATGAAAGATTTTATATGAGTAAGCTATTTATGGAAGTGAGTACAAAAATAGCACATTTAGTCGACTTCGTGGGGTGAATTCTATTTCTCGTCTACACAGTAAAATGCACTGTAAAAACTTTTCTGAACATGTAGGTGACAATAATGGTTTTTCTGACTACTCACGAATTTAACAATTTATTAATTTTTCATAAGAATATCGAAGGTTCTTTCTGGTGATATTTGTTTAATTTCATTACCATTGAAATAAGATAGGTATGTTGAAAACATGCCTATTATGACTGGTAAATTAGTACCTGCGTTATACTATTTGGCAAGAAACTCTACCGAGTTTCTTGATTATTCACCGGAAATTCATTCGGAAATAACAAAGCCGGGGGTTTCCCATAATTCGTGATCAAGAAATAAAAAAGGTTGATAATTTAATTCTCCCGTGATTTAATTTATCGTATGATTGCTCTTATTCATTTCTTACATACTATCGTTTATTATAAAGGCACTAAAAAAATGTAAGTAAACAATATTTTCTCGATTTGTTAGTTTTTTCGATCACGTATTAATCGTTACATCAATCGTTAATGAATTCCATTATTTTGTTTAAGTGAATAAATGGAGAAAATAAAGAAATATATAATCTCTAAAATTAAATCGGATAATAAGGAAGTCCGATTAACTATTGATTTTAATAATTTACGTAATGATGAAGATCGTGTTAAGTTTGCTATGAATATATTAATAGATTATAATATAGTGCCACAAGCAATAGGAAGGCCAAAAGATTTACATAAATCTGCAGAATACAGGAATAATGGAAACACACTGTATACTTCTTCAACAATTAGTTCTGCAAGACTTTTAGAAGTTTATAAATTATATACAAGTAGTATAGCCTTTGCTAAAATACCATCAAAAGAATTGACGTTAGCTTATGCTAATAGGTCAGCAGTATTGTTTCAATTGCATAAATATAATGAATGTATATTGGATATCGACAGAGCATTGCAATATGACTATCCAGATAATCTTAAAGCTAAATTATACATTCGCAAAGCAGAATGTCTGAAAATTTTAGATGAAAATCATTTTAATGAAACAGTTGCAGAGGCGGAAAAATGGATTGAGAAATTATCCCTTCAGGATCCTAATCGTGAAAAACTAAAAGCAAAATTGAGTAATGTACAAAATAATTCTAGTTATAAAGATAAATTTGGTATTAGCAAAAAAGAAAAGATATGTCCTTTGCCAAAAATATTGAATTATAATACTGAAATTCCTTGCGCTTCTGACATAATAGAAGTAAAATATAACAAGAATTTTGGCAGACATGTTGTAGCTGCACGTAATATTAATCCTGGAGAAGTGATTGCTATTGAGAAGCCATATTCCAAATTGTTGACACCGATAAACAGGGAAACACACTGTTCAAACTGTCTGAATGTTTGTTGGAGTAGTATTCCATGTGATTATTGTACAGTTGCAATGTATTGTTCCAAAGATTGTAAGCGGAGTGAATGGGAGAGCTATCATGACATTGAATGTCAAGTTTATTCATTGCTGTTAGAGCTAGATTTCACAAAATTAGATTTATTAGGAATTAGAATGGTCATACAAGCCTTAAGAGAATACAATGATTGGGAAAAGTTGAAAGCAGAAGTAGAAGAAATTGATCAATGCACTGGTATTTATTTAGAATTACATATCTTTGGTTTTATTTTGTTATATAATGGTATCATTTACAGATCTAAGAATTAAAGGCTTTTCTACTGATGGAAAATTTTATAGTAACAAATATAGAAGTATTTTGGGTTTAGTTACTAATACAGATAAAAGATCTGGGTCTGACTTATTTGGAAGAGCAGTAGATGCGTGTTTCATATTGTATTTTCTGGCAACTGTCACGAATTTATTTGGAAAAAAACTAGATGGTAATATGAAAACATTAGCTGAAAATAGTTATGTCACATTTGTAGGTGGTCTCATAATGAGACATCAACAAACAGTACCTAGCAACATGCATAGTGTTGGTATAATTTGATATATCACTTTTTGAAATAACATGCGAAAAAAGGGTAAAATAATTATTATTTGGATATTTTCAGTTTGTAGAAGAACGTGATTTTGAACATGCAGAGCGTGGCTGTGTTGCATTACCATTTGCCAGTTTATTAAATCATAGTTGTAATCCAAATATTACTAGACTTTCTACATTTGAACATGAAGTTATTTATGCACTTTACCCAATTAAAAAAGGAGATCAAATTTTTGATAACTATGGTCAACATTATGCAATCAGTTCTAAGCCTATTCGTCAAGGAACTCTTTCCAAACAATACTATTTTCAATGTAACTGTGAAGCATGTATGGAAAATTGGCCATTGTATTTTGATCTTCAGTCTTATAAGGTATTCTGAATTTTACTTTCAGTATTCATTTAGAATACTTATGAAACATATTTTTTTTATATAGGTATTAGTAAAGGGACAAGAACAAAAAATGAAAATTAAAAAAGCTTTGAAAAAATTTGATCAATATGTTGATTTAGCTACAGAAGGTGATGTGTTTGATAAACCATTTATCATTAGAGACCTATTAGCAATGGTTTCAGTTTTACACGAGTCTGTTCATGGACCTTGCCAAGAAATGAATAATGTTATTGAAACATTGAAACGAGTTTATGATTTAACTGGTAACAAATTTCAAGTACCAGTATTATAAAGTGTTGCATCAGTTTTCAAGACTAACGATTTCAATATCGAAGTAATTATTTTTTTTATGTTTTATGAAGACTTTTCATTAAAATATGTATTAAAAATAAAACTTTATTAATTATTGTGATACATAATAAATTTTATCATCTTTTTTCAAATGAAAATAAAAATTATTTCAATCCTGTTGAACCAAATCCTCCAGTGCCTCTTTCAGTATTCTGTAAATTTGGTAGTTCTTCAAGTTTAGGATATAGAATACATTCACAAATTAACTGTGCAATGCGATCACCAGCTGTAATTTTGAAATCTTCGTTTCCATGATTAAAGAGTACTACACCAACGTTGCCTCTACAAAAATATATTGCATTATAAAATGAATAATTGGAATATTAAAAAAAAAACTTATCATACCGATAATCACTGTCGATAACACCAGCTCCTACATCAATATGATTTTTCCATGCAAGTCCTGAACGAGGTGCGACTCGACCATAGGTACCAGGAGGTACTTCTATTTGTAAATCAGTTTTTACTAATTCTTTGCCGCCAGCTGGTATAACGTAATCATATGCACTAGAAAATACAAAAAAAACTATTGTCAATATGATCAAGCGAAATTTCTTACGTATACCTTCGCAAATCATATCCGGCAGCAAATTCAGAACCCTTTTGGGGTGGAAAAGCTTTTTCACTCAAACGTGCAAACTTTAGTACTGCAGCTACACCATTTACAGCCATTATATTTGTTAAAAATGAAAATTTCAATGAAAATGAACCGACGCTAAGTTGACAGAATACCGGTATGAAATTTTGATCTACTATATCCCCCTAAAAACTTGGCAAATTGGCGGTAAAATAGACGCATGCGCAGAAATAGTTGCGAATTACTTTTTTTGTAAAACAAAAAACAGAACTTATAATTAACATGAATTGATGAAGATATATGTATATATAAATGATGAATTTTACAATCATGTAAGCTATTTATAAAGTTCTTCAAACCTTTCAAGATAGCATCAGACGTACGACAAATTGAAATACCCGCTTTGATCAATTATGTTTTACGCGTGCGCATAAAAGAAAATGGAATTATTTATTTTACTGATTTTGAAGAATAAGCTTCTGACATTCATGAAAAGAGAAGAATAACATATAAATGTTATATATTTGTTCCGTATATATTTAAAATAAAATTCCAATCGTTTTCTATTATCACGTAAATAAATTTAATGTTTTGAAAATACGTATGTGAACTGTCTTGAATGGGCTGTGTTATTATTGTGTATGAAAGATACATATTTTATTGTGTGTACTCCTATCAAAGAATTTTCATCTTTAGTTGAGATATGTATATTTTATTGAGGAAATCACTCTCAATGTGAATAATATAAAAAATAACATTTCGACGTGAAAATTTTCTATAGAAAATAACCTTTAGCTAATTTACATTAATTATTATAAACAAGGAAAATTGATCTTTGATTACTATCAGCTCAAGTTTTTAAATACTGTGATTACTATATATTATGTGAGTGACAACATTGTTCATTTGTTTTTTCACGTTTACAAGCTTGCCCATAAATTATGTTTTAGTATTCAGTTAAAGTTGTATTTAATATCATTGTGATATTTTTAATTTTGTCACTTGGCAAGTGTTTTGATTGATTTTGAATATATTTAATCTAGAAAAAAATGAATTTTGGAAATGATTGGGAAAATCAACACCGTCGTACATTGTTGGAAACCAATGCAGTTCTTGACCGTTCTTCGCAATCTATATCTAGATCTCAAGCTGTGGCATCGGAGACAGAACAAATTGGAACTGAAGTTATATCAGAATTAGGGGGTCAGAGAGAGCGTTTACTGAGAGCAAAGTCACGTCTTTCGCAAACTGATCAAGAGTTGGATAGAACAAAACGAATTTTGAATACAATGCGGCGCAGAGTATTACAAAATAAATTTGTTTTAATATTGATAATAATACTGGAAATTGTTATACTTGGTATAACTGTTTATTTGAAATTTTTTAATAAAAAATAATTAAAATTATTTATGTTTTTTACTTATCATCGTAATTGTATGATTTTATGTTTTGTATATGAAAAAATTTTAATAAAATTACTCATCGTTATTATTATTTTTAAGATAATAGCCATATTAATATTTTATTTATTCGTCGTACCTAAGAGAAAATTACAATATTGAATTATTCAATTGTATATATGCGTTATTTCTTATTTACTTATACATTACCGGCCGACGCGGTCGTAAAAGATGCACCGTCAGTTGGTAACACAGTAGGGTAAGTTAGCAACATGACTATAATTTTGCGCTTAATTTGAATAAATATAATGAATAAATAATTGATTAGGAAATGATAATTGAATAATAAATAAATCTGTGAATCTTAGAAAATTAATTTGAATATTTTTTTACTTCCATCTAATTAATAAATGATAGTAAATGCCGTGAGGAATAATTAAGGTCGCCATTTTCCATAAGATTATGTAAAATTTTGTACTTTTTTAAAAATTAAATTCTTCAAAAGTTGATTAAAATGATGCTGTTATATAGATTATTACTCAAAATGTAAAAAAAAAATATAATTAAATTCATTACGATCTAACATTTCATATTATATATGGATAGTTTTCGGACCTCTATACGGTATACCAGAGCGGCCATTTTCATTTATGACGGAAAGGAGGGGATAGACGGTAGAATATATAGTCAGGGACTGCGCGTCACTTAGGTTAGTCGCGCTTCAGTTGCGCGACACAGCGGAGCTTTTCGTGGTACGAAAATCTCGATCAACCTCCTTGGTCATCCTATGATCCTGATACGAATTCTCGATTTTTGCGTCAATTTGAAGCTTTAAATTTGCAATGTTACCAACTTATATACTAGTATGATGGTACGACAGTTGTGTTTATGCACTTGTCGTCTGCTATGGTAGTGATGCCAAGCAATTGATCTAAAAGAAGTGTCAACGTTAAAACGCTTACAATTTATTTTTTGAAGAAAATTTAAGGAAAGATAATAATTTGTAAATAATTATTTTTCGTAAAAACTTCTTTATTCAAAATTGAAACAACATAATAATTCAAAATGGTAATTAATTTTAACTGAAGGAAGTTGTTAAAGAAAATAGTCTGTTTAGAATTTGCCTCAAAAGTGAGGTTAAATTTGCAATCACAATGACTTTCTATTTTCAGTTTGGATTTAACATGTTTCCGGAGATTCCTCGGCCTTTCAATACTCAATATAAATGTTTCTCTGTGTCCATGCTACCAGGAAGTTATAGACATGATGTAGAACGTGGTGGAAAAAGTAAGTATGATATGATATGTATCGATTTTGCCTGTTTTTTATCTGTCAAAATAACTATTTTCTTTTTCTTGTAGTCATTATGCCACCATCCGCTTTAGAGCAACTGACAAGACTGAACATTATATACCCAATGTTATTCAAATTAACAAACCAAAAGAAAAATAGAATTACTCACTGTGGAGTATTAGAATTTGTTGCAGATGAAGGAAAAGTTTATTTGCCTTATTGGGTGAGTTTTAGCAAACCTGAATTGATCGGTTGAAAATTACATTACTTATCTATTTTTATCTTTATATATCTTTATGTAGATGATGCATAATTTATTGCTGGAAGAAGGAGAGATATTAAATATTGAAAGTGTTTCACTTCCAGTTGCTACTTTTTCAAAATTTCAACCTCAATCCGAAGATTTCCTTGATATAACAAATCCAAAAGCAGTATTGGAAAATGGATTGAGAAGTTTCGCATGTTTAACAACAGGGGATGTAATTGCTATCAAATATAATCAAAGAATTTATGAAATGTGTGTTTTAGAAACTAAACCAGGTCCTGCTGTTAGTATAATCGAATGTGATATGAATGTTGAATTTGCTCCTCCAGTTGGGTATAAAGAACCAGAGAGAGTAGAAAAAAAAGAAGAAACAGTGGTCGATCCAGCTGATCTTATGCCAGCGCCAGCTGGTTTTGTTCCATTTAAAGGACAAGGAAATAGATTGGATGGCAAGAAACGTAAAGATTCTGCTCAATTAGAACTTCCTGTTAATAAGCCAACATATGTTAGAGGCATACCAGATTATGACTATCAGTTTGGAACACTGAAATTTTTACGTAATATGAAACCTGTTCCTAATAAAGATGTGAGGAATATTATTTCATTAAATTTCTTATTATTATATGAATATATGATTTAGCATGCGTATATTAGTAAATATACCATTTAACTGAGTAAACTCTTTTTCTAGAATAAAGATCCTGATGAATTCAAGGCTTTTACTGGAGAAGGTTTCTCGTTGAGGAAATCAAGAAAATGATGATAAACCAACTCATATGGTTAAATTGTATTAAATTGTAAACAAATTTTATTTCTCCCGATTATTAAAATACAGATTTTTGTTTCGAAAAATGATTTTGATACAATTTACTCAATTATAAGATTATTTTTATCATTTTATTCAAATTTGTGATCGTTATTCATATTTCAAGTGTGTATATTTGATTACTAAAGAGTGGTTTTAATCGTAAAATTTTCGTTTTTGGTATTTTCTTAGCTTTCATATTTTGGCTATATGAAATCAAATGAGTATTTTTTTGACCATTAATTTTAGAAATACGAGTTTGTTTGTAAAATTGTACAATTTATTCACTGAAATATAACCATAATCATTACAAAACTTAAATTAATGTATAAAATAATTTTTAATACCTACAACGTAAATACATTTGCCAAATTGATATGATCGTTTACAAAGTATTTCGTATTTGGCAGTGGTCTGCACTCAATTGTAAAAAAAATGAGTCACTTAATTACTAAATTCTATCAGTATCTTTTCTCTTAGAGTAAAAGAAATATTTCGACAATGGCAATAAAAATAATTCAGTCCACAATGTGCAGTCTACGAGCGAAATGTTGCTGCATATAGTATAAAAAATTAAGACCCCTATTACTACGAAGCTACGAATACATTACACTATATAGAATCTTATAATTCTAATTATCACAAAGTACCGTTTAAAACGACTCTTAACATTATTAGTTTATTAATCTACTAATGGGCCCCAGAAATGTTTGCTAGGTCTCGTATGATCTTCGGTGAGGATAAAGTCGCGACCTAACGTAACAAACTCTTCAAAGCTTATTTTGCCATCCTCGTTTGAATCAATATAACTGAATGACACTACAGCATGCTGTAACAAAAATTTTGTGATATTAGTCATTTTGCTTGAATAGTTGATCAGAAATGAAAAATTTCAAGTTTCCGTGATTACTCACATCATGCGACAAGCCCAAACATTCAAAAAATAATTTGTATTCTTCGACGGTAATTACGCCACTTCCATCTTTATCTACTGCCTAAAAATGATCATAATATTAAATTTTCTTATTTATCAATTTTTTATTCGATTCTCTATTTAATTTTCTTGAATCTTACTTTGAACAAGAATGGCAAGAAGTGATGACATTTCCTTTTTAAGGATTTATCGTTCAGAACATGATGCATTTCTTCTAAATATTTCTCAATACAAACATGGTTGTAAGGACTGATCTCACCCCATTGCTCTTCCCACATATCCTAAAAAATTATAAAAAATTCTTGAGTTAGTTCAGAACAGTGACAGAGGCGGTAATATAGTTTATCGAATTATATTTCAAAATGCATTATACAAATGGAACACAAGTAGCAAATTAATAATTCGATAACTATTAATTGCGCTAGATGCAATAATTTCAACTTACCGTCACAACTTGTTTGAATTCTCTTTTGGCTTCTGGTGTTAAATGACCTATCTCCGAAAACCGGTCTACCAAAAGCATAAAATCTTCATAGCTGATTACCCCGTCTTTGTTTACATCCAAGTGGCTGTGTAAAGTTCTCATTTTCCTCCTCCAAAAATCGGTTTCTCCCTGCAAAGAAAATAAACATGCATTTTTCATTTCACATCCATTGATAATTTATTGTCGTTTATGATTTTTTTATGATAATGAGAAAGCTCAATTTAGTCTGTATCGAAGGACGTTTGTGACCACCGTTTTAAATCGATTTGGGTGAAGGCCGATAACTTGAATCGAGACCTGATAACCTTGTAAGAACGATTGCTCTCACAAAAGAGCTTTCAACATGTTTATTCAAATGAGTAAAAGATCTGGATTATACATGGTTGAAAAATAAAGTGTAGGTTATTCTTCACCTACGCGACGAATTATTTCAATTTTGTTAATCAAAATAAAAAAATAAAAAAAATTTATTTTTCATTCTATGTAACGTAATATTAATAAGAAGCCTTTTAACGTGATCAATTATTTGAATTCTAGTTCTAATTTAAAATTCATTTTATAATAATGTGGTTATAAAGTCAAGGCTTTGATCTGCGTTATACAGGTAAGAGGAAATAAATTTTCTGAAGAGCGCGAACATCATCATTTTGGAGGATGCTGTTACGAAATATGGTTGATCATTGTGTGAGACGAGGGGATACCGACTCTTCCAAAACGAGCAAGTTCTCATACACGTGTCTAACCATTCAAGTTTCCCCTTCTTATTTTTTTCCCAATACAATAAAAAATAAAAGGAGCCCCAGCGAATGATAAATTTACTTCGGCCCGCATATTTTGATTGGCCATGAAATCGTGTGTGTATTAAATAAAAACATCGGTTAGAGTTACGTGATCAAAGCCAAATAAGATTTAAATGAATGTCAGATTATAAAGCTTGGATTATACTAATTAAATGCCAATCGTGACTGCTATCTCTATGGTAATGGTATCTTTATGGTATTCATAAATAATAAAATCGTAAATATCTCGAACAACAGAAATAGTAAAATTTATGTACTTCTAGAATATATGGTTCGATTAACAAAATCATCCAAATATTAGATTCATTATATTATTTCTCTAAAAGAGATTGAACTATCTTTATACCGCGATGTGATTTCAACCGATTGCGTATATTTGTACTTTAAACGGGGGTTTTCTACAGTTTAAAAACGTGGTTTCGGTCAGTGGAATTCTGTATGAAAATTATATAGTTAATAAAAAAAAAATCAAATCTTCTTATATTCATGTTTTTCCCTTGACAGTCATTAAAGACCATTATTAGGTAATTATGTATATAACGTATATGCCGAATATTTTTGTCTGGAAGATGGTCACGTATACGGAAATTTGTTACGACAGTTTAACGTCACCCGCATTATGTTAACCCTGAGAGACTATAGGCCAGGGTCCAATCGGTAATCAGGCGATTTTTAAAGTTTACACCCAATTTTAAATCAATTCGTGATAATGAAATGTAAAAACGAAACATAATTCAAAATAATTCTCATGGAATAAATAAAAATTATTCTATAATGTTGTTCATTGTTCAAAAGTTTATTTACCTTCTCTTGTTCTTCGTCCGAGTCGCTATCACTCTCACTTAGTTCTTCCACGATAGAAGTGTTTGTGTAATGAACATTTCTTTTACTATATAATCGCTTCGCTATGTCGCACAACTGAAAATATAGAAGAACAACTGCGTAAATATGCAATCTTTTTTCTCAACATTTGAACGAGAGTTCATTGGTCGAAAAGTTAAGAAAGTTCTCCGATAATCAATGCGCGAAACAGGTTATTATTATTGTGATAAGAAGTCAGTGGTAAACTGAATAAAGAACTAATTTTCTCTAATTAACATTGGTCAAAAAGTTATCAGAATTTCTAATTTCTTATCACCGAGTTTTTCGTCTCTCGTAGAATTTGACAGATAAAACGAAGCATTAATTTATCCTTATCCCTTTCATTTGTAAACGAACGAGATCTCTATTTATCTTTACAAAATAATCGTTTTATTTTTGGTGAAATATTCACGCTCACATAATAATTTACGCAAAACTATATTTGATAACTCTCATTAGATTTTGATGTAAAAAATGGACTTCGTTTCATTTTAAATAAGTTTAACAACTTCGTTATTATTAATTATAGTTTTGTGGTAAAACCGGTTAGTGTTATGTAAAAAATTCAGCAACAAGCTTATATCGACCAAGAGGCCGTCGAGGTTGTTAACCCAAACGCACAGCACTGCTGCCTTTCACTCCGTTCTTTGCAATGTAAATAAAATCAGACAGGTTTCAATGGAGTATGAATGTTTTCGATATATTCAGAAGAACAAAAATTGCAAAGTAATAGTGAATTCAATAAAATTTTTCATTTAAAACGATTATTTGTTCATCATTTTCCGCAACTTCAGAGATTGCTGAATAAGATATCAAGTAATTACACTTAATTCACTGTTAAATTCAGTTTAGTTTGTGAACAATAATATAAGATTAATATTTTATGCCATTTTATTAGTCAGACAGAAATACGCGGTGAACGGAGCATCGAATTGAATTTGCAATTATTTTGTAATAAATTAGTTCAACAAGCATTTTAAATTTCGAATACGTATATTCGATAAGCAAACATTTCTTTTTTTTTTTTTAATTTACCTTCACATTTGAGTTAAGTTGGCTTGCATCGTGATTAACTCCAAGAAACATGGAGCAAAAAGCCGGTGCAATTTTTTTTTCGAACAGACACTTCGCTGCAATCGAGCGAATTCCCGTTCTTAATACAACAGTTGTCATTTTAATGGTTGATAATTAATTGAGCTGATATTTTTTTTGAATAAAAATCAACTCGATTAGAGCTTTTGTTTACTTTTAACAGTTTTCCTATACACCCTTGCACTGCAAGATTCGAATGAAAACAAACTGCAAGTAGAGAACGCCGGGCCCCTTTTGTTGGGACGCTGAATCCCCTCCAACATGTTTTTCACGCATGCGCACAATCACTTTGGCCTATATTATTACCAGACCGGCTAGCACACGAGTCTTTCGGCACGTAATCATTTTTCCCTCGCAGATAAAATATATTCTATTATAGACTGATTTTATTTGAGATCACTTGTCATTAGACAATCTTCTTTGTACAAACATGATTCTATGTAAAGATAGGAATCGCATTTCATTATTATAACGATGTCTACTTCATGTCTGTCGTCAGATAAAAATCATAAATAAAACGATGAATGTACTTGATTTTCACAGTTATGAGTGTATTAATTATTTCATTTCATTTACTTTTTATTTCAATTTGTTAATTTAAATAATCAATTCACTATAAGTTGTATATTAGGTAAATATGTTTATTTTCAGATTATTATATCGGATACATTTGTATGTTGAATTAACCAATAAAAAATGGGATTCAATATTTTAAATTTTATAAAAAATAATAGTAAAGATACACGAGGTTGAAGCGGCGTGAAATAATCCGTTTCCTTCTGTTTCACTAATTATTTTTAAATTTTACATATTGTAACGAGACAATAGTAACAATGATAATTATTAGTATTGGGTGTACACGTGCCAAAATTATCTATTGTTGTTATTATTTGGGTGACTCGGTTAGCGAATTCGAAATGAGATAACACGTAATGATCAGTCGAGTCAGACGTAAACAAACGTACGCTTCAAACCCGTTTATGCGGGCTCGAACGTTCGAACGTACGTAAGCTGTGTGATAGTTTTATACGTACGTGACTTATAGCATGCAAATCCAGCGCGCGCGCTGTTCTCACTGAACAAAATCTCTTACAATCATTATCTCCACAACGCCGTGAAACTAATTACTCGGTATCAAGTAGAAGTAACATAATAGTATTATTTAGTCATTAATTTCCGTAATTTCAGACTTAAAAATAAACAACTTCTTCTAAAAGAATTTTTTTTTTCGAGTAGACACTATTAATTCATGAATCGAGGAATTTGTTTGTCAGTTAATAGTTCGTTTGTAATAATTAAATTTATAAACTAACTTTTTCACATTTGAAATATTTCACTACCGCAGAATATGAAACACATTTAAAACATCATGGTCCACCGGCGCCCGGCAGACCGAAGACTGCACAAAGTGAAATCTTACTATCCGTTCGGGAGTATTCTAACGGTACAGTATATGCTAACTTGAGTTGCAGGGAGAGAAGAGAATAAATAATATATTTCCGATTAACGTGAAGCAGATTTTTTGCAATTTTCTTAATATATTTATTATTTACAATAAATTTGTATACAGTATAAGTATTATATATATATATATGTTTAAATGCTAATCATGTGTATAAGATCATACATAACTGTATTTATATGAAATTATATAAAAAAAAATCTCATTAATCATGGAATTCACATTTACACAAATTAATTGTACACTATTTGATACGTACAATAAAATGATGCATTCGTAATTACTGGATTATCTTTCTAACTCTTTTTATATTCAATCCTCTCAACTTTAACTTCATCACCAACAAGTTGGTAGACATAAGTTACAACTGTTGAACTTTGTATATCCATGAGAACAAACGAAGGAATAACAGAGCTAAAAGAAATAGTCATATTTAAAGTTTGTATGAAGGAAAATAAAAAATTGTATAATACTAATATATATTTACGTATCCAGAGGATTATATGCTCCAGTTGCTGAGCCAGGGTTGATATAAAATTTATTCTCGTGTTCATACGCTTCAAATTTATGCGTATGACCAGAAATTAATATGTCTACATCTAATTGTCTCTGTATTAGAGCTAATGATTCAGGATCACCCCAAGGCACTACTTGATGGCCATGCGATAATCCTATTCGGAACTGACCTACAGTAACAACTTTTTGTTCAGGATAATTTAAATTCTGGAAATAATGAAAAATTAAATAATTGTGAAATTTTACTGTAAAACATAAGTTAATTGAACTATTACTTCGTCAAAATCACCACGAACAACGTGAACATCACTGGCTAATGTTTTTAGATAATCGTAAGATTCTTTTGTACACAAGTTTCCTGTACATAGTATATGTTGTATTCTTCCTGGTACTAAAAGTTTCTTGAATTTGCTCGGGAGACTACTGCATCTATGAGGGATATGCAAATCACCTAATACTAATACCAACTGAAATTCAAATAACATTTCTTTATTAATTTCACTATTCATTTTTCATGTAATATGATATAGAAATTATACGAAAACTAAATAAATTATAATAAGATTAAAGTATGAAAATTACAACATCAGAAGAAAAACTTTTGAGGTTATATATTACTAATATTTGTTAAATGAATTTGGAAATTTCTGTTTCCTTACCATGATTTATTTATTAAATCTGTTCTGAAGTATTTTTGAATTATATGTTAAAATAATATGTTCTATACAGTATGACAGAATGTCAAATTGACAACTATTTTGCGAAATGCATAAAGTATAGCAATATAAGATGCAATTCCCTGAAGAAATATCTACTTGAAATTAGCGCTAGATGATAAATATTTTTTTAATAGATGTATCTATTTTAAACGCTTATAATGATTATAATGTTGATTAGATTCGTTTAGAATTACATTAAATTTTTGTTAAACGATTTTAAATGGTTATTCGTCGATAGTTTGTCAATTATCTGTAGTGTTGGCAAGTATCGAATTTGGATTGAAGTAGAACTGGCGGCGCCAAAGGTATATTATGAAGTTTCTGTTTATCGAATCACTTTTCGATTAACGAGTTGGCGCGAAGATTCTCTTCATTCATTTTACCTCTTCTACATGTTTGTTTCGTTTTTTTCATTGATATTATATTTTTTGTATGTGCAATATTACTAATGAATTAAAGAACACGGATGATGTATAGTGAAAATTATTGAGACATTCAAAATTTGAAAAAATTCGATATTCTTTAGAAAAATTTTTATGCAATTCTGATACTTTAATTTACCGAAATGAAATGTATTATACCGGGTGCGAATGTCAAAAGTATGTTGATTTACATTTTATTTTTTCATAATGTGATTTCGCAATTTTGTTAGTTTTTTATTTCTCTTAACTATTATGTACAATTATCTTTATGTTTCAAATAATCTCTTCTTAATACATCCTAACCTTAATAAATAATTATTTTCCTTTCCTAGTTTTGGCACGAGCAATACACGCTTTGGCAAAAGTTGGCGATGAAATGTATGTTCAACCCCAAGAAAAGTCATTATCATTTCGTACGGTGAATATGGCAAACTCTGCCTACATCGATGTTACATTTTTCGAAAACTACTTTGCATATTATAATTTTGGCAATCTCGAAGAAGATGATGCTCTCAAA
Source organism: Goniozus legneri (assembly GCA_003055095.1). Classification (NCBI taxonomy): domain Eukaryota; kingdom Metazoa; phylum Arthropoda; class Insecta; order Hymenoptera; family Bethylidae; genus Goniozus; species Goniozus legneri. The sequence goes on from NCVS01001259.1 coordinate 435,368, forward strand.
TGTAAAATCTCAATGAGGGTAAATTTAACACTTACTTGTTAACTTTTTTAAGACAATGATTTTCATTAAAAATTTGATTTTGAATTTCAGAGCGCTATGTCAGTATTCAAATTTTCAATGGCAATAGATAAACATGTTGAAACTTGTCATATACACTTGGAGCCTAATGCAACTACACTTTTGCTTGTTTTGAAATATAGGAATAATATTACTAAAACACATTTATTACCAATAATAGATTGTGAAAAATTGCAAGTATGCATTATCTTTTATAAAAATTTACTAATTTGTCAATATTTTTTAAGTAGTATTTTCTAATTTTAGGCGGCATATGCTAAAGACAGTGTACCTAATTTATTATTATCGCAAGCTCGTACTTTATTGGATGCTCTTCAGAATTTCCAGTCCTGGTTAATCGAAATAACATTAGAAATTACTCAACATAAGGTTTTACTTAGAAATTACGTAGATGAAGCATCAAGTCAGTTTATTACTTATACGAATGTATATGTAGTTGTATACATATTTTTAACAAAATTATAAATATTATTGAATAGATATGTCAAATCATACAAGAACTCAACTTGTAATTGGAATTGGAGAATTCGATCAGTACATTGTTGGAAATGAAACATCAATTACGTTTTGCGTTAAGGAATTAAGAGCAATATTGCATCTTGCGGAGAGTTTATCCATGCCAATTAATTTACATTTTGAAACTGCTGGAAAGTAAGCAATTTGATTTGTTATATTTGAAAATATCATTTAATAATCTCAACTTTTTTTAGACCTATAGTTTTTGTGATAAAAAATCCCACATTCGAAGCCAATTTGGTATTGTCTACTTTGAATCCAGATGCAGAGTCATCTCAACCAAGTAATGTGAGTAATACAGAAGTATCTAGGAACAAATCAGTAGCTAAGAATTTAGGGAAATCAAGAAGGGGAAGAAAACCTTCGAGTTCTGTTAAAAACTCAAAAAACACTTCATTCAATTTCGCACATCCTGCTTTGGAAGAAGTTTCTCCTCTACCACATAAGAAAGCGAATCCACAAATTGAGAATTCTATGAATATTTCAAGCGATATTCTAAGTCACGAGAATTCCATGTCTGATAGAGACGAGAGGAGGCGTGAAAATATAAGTACACCATCGAGTGTTACATCTTCTGTACAAAAAAAATCAACTGAAAATAAAAGATTAGCGAACAGGGTTTTCTCAACAGTAACGAAAAGAAAAGTTAGTTCCTCTAGAGACAATGATGGAAACGAATCCGATGATACGATCTGTCGTTCTCCATCACCACCGTCGAAAAAAGCCCGTTGTATTTTTAAGAAATGTTTTCAAGCAACATTTGACCCTATTACGATACCAGGTCATGAAACTATTTTGGCTCAAGATACCGATGATGAAGATACCGAATAAAATATTACAATTACGTAAATATTATTACAATAACGAAAATAAAATTAAATAATTAAGTTCTCATTGACTGAGAAAAAGTATATTTTGTTATATTTGTACCAAATATTTATTTTTTATATTTTTTATCATTAACTTTAATCACAAAGTTCTGTACATGTCATGTATTGATCTTACATTAAAATATGTAGGGAACATTGAGTTTCTATTGTTATATTCTTTGAACTATTTTTTACCTTTACCATTTTGATGTTTGTAAAAATACTTACCAGAGTGTTTAATGCTGAACGGATGATATCGATGAAAAATAACAGGTATAAAAATTCTTGAAAATTGATCTTCGTTTAATTATTAAAACATTACAATATATAAATAGAGTACAAATATATGTGATATTGATTATCTGAACTTGAGTATCTGTTACAGTCCATCATAATATATACATTTTATCATTTATTTCAGTTCAAAAAAAATGATCCACTTTTTACAAATTTGTAAAGAATTACAATATTAACGACGCTACATTTTTTTGGAATCATAGAAATTTTAAATTTTTAGTTATAATCACTGGACACAGAAATTTTTGAATCTTTATGTATCACTTCTCCATATCTCGTTGTAATTGATTTTGGGCATATTGGAAGTTTCAATAAGATCTATTTAATAATTTTTTTTCATTTTTACTATCATCGAGATTTACAAATTTATTCAGAACGTGTATAAAATGTTCATATGGAATTGAATTGTAGGGCTATATAAAATCATAATTACGCAACTGATGGATGCACTTTACACACCTATAAAGTTAGGCTTTTATGTGTTTCATCGATATTTCAAAATTGTTAAAATGCGGATTCCATGTCTACATTGTCAAATAGCTTGGAAAGGCGCTTATAGTGAAATTTTCTGACTCAAGATCTTTGATGTATTAGAATGAACATACTATCTATAGATGCAAATGCTCTAATTTTGATATACATTTTTATTGAAAAAGATGTATAAAAAGCGTTATATTCCATTTTTACGAAATTTTATTTAGAATGCACGACTAATGTAGTATTTACCTATATCTTTTCTTAATTTTCTTTCTATATTAAATATTTTATACAAATTCAACAATAATTCGCCTTTGGTAAATGAAAAAGTTATCAAACTGACAAGATTATCCGAATTCGTTTAAAAAGAGACATCTTACCAGCGCAAAATGATCGTAAATGAGCTTGTATCATCAATATCGATTCGTTAAAAACGTACATTATTTAGAGCCCCCAAAAACGCTTTCGCACCGAAATATATCCATACGTTATGTTTGCGAATTACATAGTGCAAAAGTGGACATTAGCCATCATTGTAACCGTTAACCCAGGTACCGATCTATCGAGAAGCCCAAATGGGATCCCACGAGAGTCGGAGGATTACACTGTCGTTTTCTTTCACCAATGCGTACATACATGCGTACATGTCTCGTACATTCTACCTTAATATTAAGTATTATCGTTACATAAGTTAGTGAAGCGTGAAACCTTTAAATATCGCTAGTCTTGATGTGGGTTACAAACCGAGCTTCTTAATTAAAAATAAAAAAGAAAGAGAATCGAAGTCGCAATAATCGCTTGCGCATGGCTTAAGTTCCGAGCATCGATTCGCGGAGAAGCCGCGATCGGAGTCGACAACGCACAAGAAAGCTCTCGAATCCCAATCGCGATCTCGTTGCAACCCAATCAGAAGTAGCCGCTTTTCAGGAATGAAACTTAGTTAGCTGTGTTCTAGAATGTCCTTAACTATATTCGTTATCATTAGGCTATTCCTAACAAATGTGTTCTTACGGTCGAATGAATCGTGTATGCAATGTGTAATGTCTGTATAAAAAAAGAAATAGAAATGAAAATAAGAAAGTCACCCTCCGCGTGATTTCGAGACGCGAGCGAGATTCAGATGAAATTCTTCGCTACCGCGTCATTCTGAATTTCCTCGCGATCTCGCGTACACGATCGCGGTTTCTATCGGTGTAGTGCAGCGAGCCGGGTTCGTTGAACCCGACGCGGCGCAGTGCATTTCGATCGTTTTAACTTTATCGCGCGTTATTCCCGATCGCTCCTACGTCTTCGCTTCTCAGACTGGCGAACGAATAGGAGCGATCGAGCCGAAAATTTTGATTCTATTTCGACATCGCGGAGAGCGACTCTCGAATGTGGATAGACGACGCGCGATCGTATCTCGGGACTCGCACCGAGCGATCAACGCGAGTCTGCCTTCCGTGTATAGTCTTTTTTTCATTACAATATAATTCCCTCAAAATTTCCTCGTCTTTTTTTTCATTCGGCATTTATTCAGTCATTGTCCTCATGGCATCATCTTGCGAGGTGTCAGCCATTTCTTCATGAAGTAGCAGAGTATGGTGGAGATGTAGATGAGAACCAGCAAGGCGCACGTTACTCCCAGGGCTAGTACCGAAGTTTTCGTCGGACATGGCTCGATTATAGTCACCGTTTTATCTGTGAAATTAATTTTTGCGTCAATCCGCGTCCGAGAGTTTAAATTTTTTGCGTTAGTACCTGCTTCGTTGAAGTCTATACTGGCGTCGCTCTTCAGAAAATCGGACTGTTTCTCATCGCCAAAGTCCAAAACGAGTATTTCCTGCGAGAGTGTCATGTCTTCGCCCTTCTCCTCGGTCGAGTTCGATACGCTTCTTCTGCGCCTCTTGCCCCAGGATTCGACCGATTCGCGTCCCCATTCGCATACAGCCTGAGAGATTCGTCAGTATTAAAGTAAATATTTTTTCGAATTAAAACAATTTTGTTCTCGAAACACTTACCGGCTCGCAAGGTCCCAGACAGTATTTCACATTACACTGGAAGATGACTCCGTAAGATTCGGTAAATCTGAAAGCTTCGTAGATCGACTGAAGCGCGTTTCCGTCGGGAGTGAAGCTCGGGAAAATAGAGGGATCGACGGGACATCTGTGGATATCATAAAATCGTTATACGTTACTCATCTCTGAGAATGTTTATAAAATACGCACCCTTCGTCATCGATTATCTGGAAAGTGCTTTTCGAGTCTTTGGCCATGGCGACGCAGCTGCGAGCAAAAATTCCGTATGGTGCTAAAAAAAATGGTTATTAGTTAATAACAATTTTTATATTTGTTTAAACAGATTTTCCAGCGCACTTACTATTTTCAGGTATTTCAATTCTGAACGTCAATTTGTCACCGATGCGAACGGTCTCGACCTCGCGAGATCTGCTGTCGAGGATGCGAATTCTTGGAGGAGGTGCCTCCGGAGCGCTGGTGATGCTGATCATTTCCGGGTCTCTGATCGGCATCATCCCGAAAGTAATGTTCTTCGATGACATGTCGTATGTGCATTTGACCTTGTAGATTTTGTCGGCCTTGGTCATCACGACCGAGTGATGTTGGAGAACAACGGTGTTCGAGTAGATGCCAGTCTGAAAAGCGTCACGCTGCGTGGTGAACACGGAGTGTCTCAATAACTAAATCTAACTGTGCGTTTATTTTTTTACGAGTTGAACGGTGCGTTTGAATCGAGACTGCGAGATTTCGGCGGAAAAAGGAGCGTACAAAAGTACTAACCACACTCTGAGTATTGCAGTCCTGTCCACTCATGGTCAGGTCGAGACGGAAGAGATCGCTGTTGACGACGTCGATATTGCACGTTTCGGAACGTCCGAGGGCGTAGATACGGCCATTGAAGGGTTTGTTGGTGCGAACCTGCACGGCTATACGAGTGTCCTTGCAGTCGACGGAAACTGAAAATAAATCAAACGAGAAATGATCGATCCGTCGTCGTCGAGCGCGACTCGCAGAAATCGATATCTACCGTCGTAACAAGTGCCAGTTTTGTCGCAATTGATGTCGTTCCTGGTGAAGTTGGGAAGGAGATCGTTCGGGGTCTCGATAATGACCGGTAGAGTGTCGGCCGTTCCCTCTGAAATGGTGAAATTCGAGGATGAGGTAAATCGCATCAGCCAGCGTATAGAGACTTGGCGTAAGGTTGTCACGTACTCTCGCAGAAGTTCTCGTAGTAGGTGCCGACTCGTTCGCCGTTATCGATGAGCGGTCTCTCGGCGTTGAGATAGGTAGACGGTCCGTCCGGTAGAGTCCAGTGATCCAGATGGAAGAGCTGACAGTTGTAAGCCGTGCCCTGCGGCGATCCACGGTAGAGGTAAGATCGGCAGAGGAATTCATTCTCGATCTCGCACGCGAGCTTGCACGCCGCCTCGCTCTGCACCTGAACTTCTTTGTCCGTGTAGTAGTGCAAGCCGGCGTACTGCGCGATCTTGTCGTCCGCGACGCCGATTCGCGGCGTCTGGTAGATCTTTTGGAATTTGCAAGCTTCCTTGCCTGCGAACGATCGATAGCGTTAATTCCTCGCGCGTATACTTTGTACGATTTTATTTATCGCGTGCTCTACGCGTTTGGTTTCATCTTGATTTCGACTTTTAAATATAGTTTTGATTTTATGTAAGGTTTAAGTCATCGTGATAAATTTTTTTAAATACCTTTGAGACAGAGATTCTCGAAATAGTCGACACCCTGAGCGTCGACGAATTGCACGTATTGCCCAGTCGTTCGCCTGTCCGACTCGCTGAGATGACACTGAAGGGTGACGTAGTTGTACTCGACGGATCGACAGGTGAACCGATGCTCGTTCAGGCACGAACCGAGACAGGCCTCTTTGGTCGAGGTGTAGATGAGCGCGTTGTCGAGGCCGCGGATCATCTTGTTCGGGACCCTCTCGAAGGCCCACGGTCTCAGACAGACGTTCTCTGCGATAGGAAATGAAAATATTTTTACTCCGCTCCTTGTCGCCTTTCGAGATTCGCGCGCCGATCGTCCCGTCGCACTCACCAGATCTGATTTGCAGCTTGGTCATGTAGTACATATTGGCCGCTCGCTGAGGCTGGGCCGCTGGATTCGTCGCGGCCGTCTCGTTCTGCAGCTGGCAGAGCGTGTCCTGCATGGGCGCGAGGGGGTTAACCACGAAGGAGAAGGCGGCGGCTTGGCATTCCGGTTCCTCGCGGCACCAGCCCTGGCACTCGTACAGCGACAAGTTCCGGACGCTGTAGTAAGTCGTGCCGCGATAGTCATAGTCCGTTAGCTTCTCGAAGGCGATCTTGGCTGAAAATTTTCGATTCGACCGCGGTTAGCTCGACTCGCTGCGTTCGTAGAGGAAGAGCAAGAGAGAGAGAGAGAGAGAGAGAGAGAGAGAGAGAGAGATAACGTATCGAATTATGCTTACCAAGAGCCGCACGGACGTCAGTTACCAGCGCTACGAAGACGAGGAGCGCGGTTGCCGTCGCGATCGCGCCATTTCCTAGCGAGCCCATCTGCAACAAAACCAAGTCAGCGGATTCGTTCTTAATTAGATTCTCGGTGTGCTCGAGCCTATCATTGTCCCGCGCTACTTATTCGCGAAACGAGTCCAATGTCGGTTCGATATTTATGGTATACGTCATCAGGGCCCGTACGCTCTCTAGCAATTACACCGCGCGCGATCGGATTCTAACGGAACGCGTCGGATTACAGCGACACACGATCCCGAAAAAATAACGCACTTAAACTCCGGCTGGGCTTTTTACCCGGCAAATTACAGTGCGCGCGGATTCTGATTAGACCGCTGGACACGTGCTTTTTAATCCATCGCCGGATGCAACCGGCGGAATTGCCGAACCGCGTGAGAAGCGATCGTTATCACCTTTTTTCTCCTCGTCTGTATATTCGACAGAAACGTAGCGCTAAGAAAATTTGCTTTCGCGTAATCAGCGAGTAATCCCGCGAATCGTTAACGAGCGCGAGATACCAGCGCGCGCGCGCGCGCGAGCGCGAGGGACGCTCGATCCGGTTCGCGATGAGAGAGTAGGGGAGAGGAGATTCGAGGCCTAGGCATGCGAGAGAGTTCCCTTTTCTGCGTTTTGCTCGCGTTTTGCGAACGACCGCTTCCTGGATTTCTTCTCGGTCTCTCTTTCTTCCCATTCTATTTTTTCCTCTCCTCGCAGGTGCCTCTTTACGCGTTCCATCTCGGCCTCTCCTCCTGCCGTACGGCCAATCGAGCGGCCTGGCAATACCCTCTTCTTCTCCTCTTTCTCCTTCCTTCTTTTCGTACTTCCACCCTTTTTTTGCCGCCCCTTTATCCGAGATAGGCCTTCCGCGGATCGAGATCGATTTCTTGCGCTCGAGAGCACGGTAAGCCGTTCGAATCTTTTGTCGCCCGAGCGCGCTGCCACTGTATCCAGTGATTTTAACTGGCCAAACGGAAATAAGGACGTTCTCTTGTACTCTCGGGTCGAATCGCTAATCGGGGAAATCGGGAGGAAATCCTTAATCACTCACGATAACATCCTCTCGTTGCTTTTTTTGTTTTATCGTCAATTTTTTTCTTCTTGCTCGAATCGCGGTTATTTAATTTCGTAAAAAGAAAAGAGTACACGAGCGGAATAGGTTGCGGATGTTATCGGGCTTGTCGATCGGATTAGCTGAAAGTCGAGCGGGACGATAATACCAGGGTTCGATTACAATTACGATTGCGATGTATCGCGAATACTCGGGGGTCGTTCTCCGGGCGACCCGATTACGACCTCAATCATCCCGCGGCTCACGACGTCTTATACGGGCGTCGTGCGGTGCCCAAGGTCAAAGGTTCAACCCGCTCCCATCCCCCACCCACCTGTAGGTTCCACGCAGGCGTACACACCGTGGCAAAATACTGCTAACAATGAGGAATGTGCTTAGAGCCGAGAAGCCCGCACGTACACAAACGCAAGCACAAGACACACAGACACAGGCGTGTGTTCATTGTGCGCCAGGTTGATGCACTGTTACCGAAGATTAATACCCCGAGGCTCGGGAGGAAGTCGCGTCGTGAGAGAAGCCTCTGGACGAGCTTACTACAGAGGAGCGTGTAGGGAAAAATAATGGAGCGCGGGATTTTCCCCGGAAGGCCTGGAAATCGGCCGCTCTCGCATCCCATATAAAGACCCTTCCGCGTCCCCTAATCGGCTCTCCCTCTCTCGCTCTCTCGCGGAAATACTCGATTCCGGTTTCCCGGTCCGATTTCGAATGCGCTTTTTATTCAAACGCTTATACGTATTCTTTTATCCCCGGAGCAAATCACGGAAAGGAATTACGAAATTGCGACGGGGGCAATTTGAAAAATAGCCAACGCGCGCAAAGTCGAATAAATTCCGCAAATCGTCGGTAGCCGAGGAGAGCGAGCCCGGCGGTCTGGCCGGGGGAACGGAGCGAGCAGCGCGCGTTATCGAGGAAAATCTCGTCGTTGGCAACAAAAGAGAGGCACGAACCGGTAAGATTGGCTCTGTCTCACCGATATTCGTTTTCGGCATATACCACGGTTCGATTCGATTTAACGGGCCGCGAGTCGTAAATTGCCGACTCGGAGTTCCACGCGAGCCTCTCCCACGCGNGGGGGGGGGGGGGCATTTCGTTAAGTGTTACGTGCGAAACAAACGCGCGTATGACGCACACCGGGGTCGTCTCGGTTTTGCCAACGCGTACTCTGACCTTTGGCGTCGCGCACCGAGAAAACCAGAGTACGACTTGGCGACTCGGAAAAAGATTCGAGAGAATTATCGAGGAGCGATAAATAAGAATATAACAAGGCGGGGAGTAATCTCGATTATACCGGCGTGACGTGCGTCGCGCTGTTATAGTCCGGCGTTTCTCGATTTTCATTTCTCGAGGATCGTGACCGTAGAGCGGCGGTGATGATTCCCCGGTGCGCGTAGCACGTAGTCACGACGTCTGTCGCGTGGGCCAGCGAGCACGAAATCGTTTGCGCATTCACCGTCTCCTCTGTGTACCGTCGAGTTCGATATACTCTTAATTAACCGGAACGTCCGGACCGAGAATGAATCGAGGCTCTCTCTTTCTCCGGACTTGGAGTACCGATATTACTCGGTATTTTTCTCCGAGCTCTCGGACACGATCGGATGTCCTCCTCGGGAGTCGCGCGGGTCGAGCTGGACGGCATTCCTCGGGCGCGAGAAAATCGAGGCACACACGGGGCATCATATCGGGGCATGCGAATCGTGATTCGCGAAATATGCACGGGGCATATACCAGGGAGATTTACGAGGCCCGTCCGAATAGAGCGAGAGAGAGGAGAGAGAGCTCGTGACGTAATCGCGTGACCAGAGCTCCCCAATCGTCCTCGTGGATCTCGCGGCTCCAATTTTGTCCATTTCGAGCTCGGTTGACACATTTCCCGGCTCCCGCGCGTAACGGTAACGCGCCCTCGCGAGCCTCCTCAACGGCCGAACAATGGTGGTATAAATCAGCGTTGATTCGCGCTAACGAGTAACCAATCGTCCCGTAATTTAACAGCGCGGACAATGAAAACGGCCGCGTCACGAGTGGAAAATTCGACTCGGGAGGAAAAATTGTTCCTTCGTTCGGGAACGCGGGAGCGCGCGTTTGTCCGTTCCCCGAGATCTCTTCCCGCGATCTCCGTAATATATTTGTTTTGCCTCGCGGCTCTATAGGATGCAATTAGAAAAATTGAAACATCTCGGGCGCGAGAAGCACGCCACGTGCAATTAGTTCGGCGTAAACAGTGTTCGCTGGAGGGAAGGGTTATTAAAACTCCCGCTCGGGTATATCGCGATGCGTGTATTCGAATTAGAATGCGCCTCGCGAGAATTTCTATGCTGCGCGAGGGTTTTTGCCGATTTCGAGGTCAGCTGGTAATGGCGAGACGTTAATTGACCGTACGGTAAAGCACGAACCGCTGCTGTTGCCGCGCCGTTCGTTAAAAGAGGACGCTGAGTCGGACAAATCGCGGCTGGGTTTGCGGTAGGACGATGCGTTATTCGCGATCGCGAATCGATACGAGCGCGGGGACTCTCACGCCAACGCCTCTTTCTTTGCCGGGGTCACGCGGACAGGGGGCGACAAGATAATCATTAATAACCAATGAACGGCTTCCGTGAGTGTTTCTTCCATTCTTCCACTCGCGACTATCCGTGTCGGTATTGAATACGCGACACGGGGAGAGAGCGTGAGTCAGCTTCGAGATCGCTAGACCGCGAAAAGAAATCGCGATACGAATTCCAGCCCGGCACCGTTATCAATTCCGAGACGACCCGAGTTGAAAAATTTCTACGCTGTATTATACTCTTTTGAAAAATCGAGTTATTTTCTTTTATGATTAAATTTGTTCGGTTACTTTTCGGAATTTATATGCTTTTTTAATCGTATTATTCGGTAATTCATATGCAGTTGTATTTATTGCAGTTACCATCACGAGTTCGCAATACCTACCACGAACTATATTTTATTTGTATTTTAAACGAGTTCTCTTATTCGCCATGTGGGGCGCTAATAACAATCATATTAGCGGTGGCGGTGTGGACCCCGTAGACCCCCCCAATCTTGATCACATGACTACGCAGCCATTATGATTTTATAACGGCCATTATGATTTCGAAGATTTGGTCTTGTTGTTCTGTACGCGTAATTTGTTAAATCGTAAATATATCGAGTCGAGATGTTTAACCTCGGGCCGTGTATCGTACCTTTTTTTATCGCGAGTTTCTTAGTGTGCTCTCGTGTTTATGTTGTGTTTTTGGATGAAATGAGTACGCAAAATAAGATTTGGAGTATGGCTAACCCCTCACCGGAGCAAGTGGCTGCGAATTGTTTACGCTGAAACGGTGAGTCGGTAGTGTCAAAATTAATGTTTTATATTTACATTTTTTTGTACAAACGCAAAGTCTGATATAAATTAAGTATATTTGGCTTTTTCTGACATTTTTGCGATTTAATTACTTCTCATATCATTGGTTGAAATTCGACGTAGAAATTTTTAATAATGTAAATCGATTGACATCGAGCTGGATAGATTTTCACAGTCGGGCGTGAAATGAAATTCCGCGTTTTTCGCGAGGAGATGCGATCGAGGTTATGTCGAATGGGCTTTGCACGTTCGCGCAAGAGAGGATATCATTCGTCGCGGTCTGACTCGCGTGTGTAGGCGAAGATGCCCACCGGTGCCATTTCTCCTTCCTCGTCGGAAGTTCGTGTCGTCCCGGCGGGCCCGCTGGGGGAAAGATCTCGACGGATAAAGCCCCTACGAAGAGGAGCCCTATGTATATATTCGCGTTGTTTTACGCTGCCCGAGGTATTCATAAAGAAGCGTACGCCCGCGCCATTTGAATATCGCGGTATGCGCTCTATGAAGCGTATAAAAAATCCCGCCAACTCGGTGGATTATTTCGAGCTCGGAGTCGATAATCGTTTCCGCTCCTATAGCGCGTATACAGCGCGTATACCATCTTCGATCGAGATTAACTTCTATCCCGTGAGAAAGGGAACGAGCTCGCGCGGGGTATCCCGGTAGTCCCGGGTCTTGTGGTGGTCCGCGATTGATCAAGAATACCCGCCACGGACACGCGGCCGAAGGCTTGCGCGAGTGTATCGAGATAACGATCGAGGAGGGGGTTCGATCGACGGCTAGTGTGTACCGCGCGGATAGTCGAACGATACCGATAAATCTCGGGGGTAATTAGCGGCTCGAGCGCCGTGCGAACCGGGAGAGAGAGAGAGAGAGAGAGAGAGAGAGGGCAGGGAAATATATATCTTGGGTGATGGATGAAGAGAAAACCCGAGGGGTCGCGCGCTATTCAATAAGATAGAGAGAGAGGCGCGCGGCGGTGATTCTTTAAATAGCGTCGGAATTGAGGAATGTCACCGCGCGCAATTTCTTATCGACGGGTATAAATTACGGTTTTCGCGTGTACCTCGAACGGCCTATAAGAAATATGATTACACTCGCGAGGGGGATAGAGTTACCTCTCTTCTACGGCGGGTCCGGGTCCCTTCCCTCGGTTCGTTGACCCCGTTGCCGCACTCGCGCGCGCGCGCGCGCTCCGGCCCTTAAGAATAATCTCGCGTAACCGCCTCGAGTACTCTTGCACGCTGCGGAATATAATATCCGAGAATTTGCGGGGACTTTTCCGAGGGACACACGAGGAGAAGAGAGACGAGACAAATTGGAAGGCGGAGCCGGTTTGATTAATCGAGATACAAATCCAGGGGGTAATTTCCGTCGGGGAGATCGCCTGGAACGAGCTAAACGAGTTGATTATGTTCCCGCTGTCGCGTTAGCGAGTCGCGCCTCTGCGAGATATATATCTCGCGCGCCGCCTGTATAACGAGTACAAGCAGAGTTCGCGAGCGGTTATCGTAAATACGCGCTTTTCGCGAAAGAGATTGCGCAATATCGTCCCAACTAATTGCCCGCGCGGATAAAACAGTCGATACGGGCAGCGCAATTAGTCGAGGGGATTTTATCGTCGAGAGGGTTGCGTCGGACGTAACTCGCGGTTCCTCGAACGTCCGCCGAGTGACGAATGGCGAGTCCTCTCCGGTCCCGCGTAATTGCGAGATCCTCCACGGGGTTAATTGATTCCCAATCGGAATCCCGGTGTACGACCGTTTCTTAGAATGCGAAGCGCGAGAATCGACAAGGGAACACACCCTCCTATACATATATACGTCCATCTTGCCGAGTCGTTATTTTATTCCTTCTCTCTCTCTCTCTCTCTCTTTCTCTCGCTCCAACTCACTCTCGCGCGCGCGCAATTACGATCCCTCGAGATGTTGCGGGAAATTGGAGAAAAAAGGAAGGATAAACCCCGGAAGGATTGGAGGGACCGACAAAGTGGCAGTTTGTAGGCTCGCGAAGCATAGGTGAAACGCATCGCGTGAGATGTTTATCCGGGTAGACGCGCGGGTATTTCATACGTCGTAGTCGTCCGAAGCGAAACAAAAACAAAGATCGAGAGGGAGGCAGTTTGAGGAGGAAGCGAGCGCGATTCGTGCGTGTATAATCGGTGATATTTCGTTACTACGCTCGCTCCTCGGAACTCGGTTATTAGATAACGTTGCAACGTGCTCGTGGCGTTTCAGCGAAAAAGAAGAACGGTAGTCGAGAGCGTTATTAACCGCGATCACGCACGCATGTGCCAACGGTTATCGCGTATAATTGATTCTTAATTGTCGCGGATACGTCTTCGAGCGGTGAGCGCGCCCACCATTACGCGAGAATTTCTTCCTTTCGCCATTAAGCATCGTTTCGAGGAATAAAACTCGATTTCCGGCGACTCTTTCCGGCCGATCCCTCGTTTCGAAAATTATCGCGATTCGATAAAATCCCCAATCAGCGGTTTAATGGTGAGAAAAAGAATTTCGCCCGAGTTAATCAGCCGAGCCAGAGAGAAAGAAAAAGGGATAAGAGGGATCGCGAGCGGAAAGTTGAAAAAAATTAATTTCGCTTTTACGAGCTGACAGGCGCGAAAGGGACGATAATAAAACGATAAGCGAGCGTAAGGGCGAAGTTTGCGGGTCGAGTACGTCGAACCGACCGGAAATTGGATCCGCGCTCGTTTCGCGCTATGCTCCTGGAAGAGCCGAAGGTTCCGCGAGCGTAACATTACGATGTGTCGTAACTTTCGCTCGAGGTCTGGGCAATTTTCATCGAGCCTCACGTGCGGACGCTTCGCGTACGCCCGCTTGCCAGAGAGAAGGAGAGCTCTAATGAAGGGTCCTCCGAGAGGCCCGAGGCTCGAGGACGCGAGGTCATCCCGTTAACTCATACCGATAATCAAATTACGAGAACTTGAACGTGCTTTTCGTTCTTGGCTCGTTCTGCTTTGGTTTATCTAAAAACAATCGAGAATTCAAATTTAACTTGTTATCCAGATGAGTCGTGAATGAATAATATCTCGCTTTACGAAAAAAACCTGGCTACCCTAATTTGCAGATTTCGCCTCGACTCGGCGAGAGATCCATCATTGTCTGCAACTTCGCGCGGAATCTCTATTTACTACGCGTAAAGTTCCCGCGAGGTAACCACTACCTTTGAATCTTACTTCGTGCCCTTATCGCCCTCGCCTATCTCGCGTTTGCGCAATCATGCGAATATCCCAATGTTGTACACGAGAAGCTGTTCGTATAATTTTGATTACACGAGAAACGATGCAATTACACTCTCGACGATCTTCGAAAAACAGTCGACGAATATTGAGTGCGTCCGATGTTCGGAGATATATTATTCTCTTTTGATATATTATATATGACTGTACAAAGTTTATTAACTACGATGCAGAAGAATTCCTTTGAGACGAAATGGACTGCGATAAAATTTAAAGATCAATGTACATATAATTTTATAGAAGAAAACGTAATTGACTGCGGTGATCGAGAAAATTCATTTTGTGCTCTGGAACGAAATCTCTAAAAATATCAAATAAAGCATACTTAACGTGTAATTTATGGTACATGAAAAATACGAACGAGTGATACGATAGAGAGATACGTTCCTCTCCTCCTTCTTTGACATTGAAAAAGAGAAGGAGAAAAGGAAAGTCGAGAGCATAGCGAGAAGGAATCGCCAATTAAGTGATCCGAAACGGTGCAATTTTGTCGAGACGAGGATGTCGTATAAAGTTCTACATATAAAAGAAGAAGCTCGCGTTATCGCGCGTACGTCGAGCCGTACGTGTAATGGCGAGACGACGAGTTGGCTACCGTGGGTAATTGCACTTAATTGCGTATATGTATACGACGTCATTGCGATGCAGATGGGCGCAAGAGGGTGGACGCGAATGGATCCGTTACATCAGATTGGAATGAAGGACGACGGTACGTCGCGGAGGAAGGTGGATAGACGTTTGACGGGAATCCAAGGGTCGCGCTCGTTTCGATGAAATTAAACGCCGAGTTACCACGAAGAAAGAGAGAGAGAGGACGAAAGCCGTTTTAATGGATACGAAATTGCGATGAAAATTCCTCGGGTCTTGTCAGCCTCGTTAATTTTTCATTAATGAACGCTACCGATATTCCTATTAACGTCGTTAGATCGGTAATGATCGAGAAGCGCGAGTTCTCGGCCGAGAGAGGAATAGAGAGAGAATCGTTTCGTTTGATCGAAGACCTCGGGGTATTATGGAGGACGGTAAAAATCGGGCCGCTCGCGATGAAGGAAAGGAAAGCCGTGGACGAGAGCGAGGCCGCGTTTTACAGTTACGTGTACGCGGACGCAGCCGGTGACTTTATCTCTCTCGTGGACAGCGAAATAGGGGCACGCTCGTCGTTCGGCCTCTCGATGCATCTATATACACCCTCGGACGTATATATAGCACCGAGTGGACCGCAAGAAACTTATATCCCGTGCCGGAGGAACGGAAAATCCTACGTATAATGGCAACTACGCAGCCGGGTGGTCTTCCTCTCTCTCTTCCTCTCTCTTTGTCGATCCGGACATTATCGGCGAGCAAAACGGTAACGTAATATCGCCGGGACGTCGAGCGTCTTCCACCTAGCTTATTAAATTTTCCGATAAAGCGGAAAAAGTTCGCCCCTAATTGACTCATCGACTCTCCTATTCAGTATTGTTCGTATAATACGGGCTCTCTCCCGCGCGGTTGTTTCAGCGCTCGCGGGAGCGAGACTCGATCGCGATAACGAGGGGACACTCCAATGCGACATGCTCTTGTCGAGATTATATAGCGCATAAAGGGAACGGTAAAATAAGGCCACAAGGATATCGCGCGCGCATGTAAAATGGGACGTTTTGTCTTTGCGCGCTACCTCGTGTTCGGAATTTTTGCGCGCTCGGTTTACTCTGCCTCTCTTGTGTTTCTTTTTTTTTTCCTCTCGATCGAATTTTTGCTTTTTGCTTTTGGGATGCAAACGTCTGCTTTCCTCTCTTTCTTCTCTCGCCCACCCTCTCTCTCTCTTCTTCGTCTTATTGGCAAGATGCAAATGACCGGGCAGCGGAACAGAAGTTGCAGAAGGTGGAAGGAGAGAAGAGCGATACACGCACACTCGATGTACCGGCCCAAGGACACGATCTACCTCAACGCCGAGTCTCGTGACTAGGATGCGCGCGCGACCGGCACCGTTGCATCTATATACACGCGGTGTATACTGTACATATAGCAAACCCGAACGAATTCGCGTGCGCCGCACGAGAACACTTGTTCGTGGGGCGTTTTCTTTCTTTCCCGGCCGTTCGATTACTCTCGACGGTCACCTGAATCATTCGACGAGAAATAAAAAGACGTGACACGATGACCGAACGAAGAAGGTCAGAGGAGCGAGAAATCGCGCGCCCGTGTCGACGCGTCTACGATATTACAAGGTACTCCTCGCCTTACTCGGACGTTCCAGACACCATCGACGATAAATCCTCCTATCTCCTCTCCCCGCTAGCTGGTGAAATTGCGCCACGCGAAATTTGAATTCCTCTCTCCGGTGTGTTTCGTAGAAACGCGGTGGTGGCTTTTCTCCGTTCGGGGCAATACCGAGAGTGCTTTCCTCTAGGGCTCGCGCTCGGAACGCTCGCGAGAATTCTCGAAGGGCGCGTAATTATCGGGAGTGCTCGAGAGCTAGAAAATAGAGCTCAGCCACGGAGGAACGCGAATCCTTTCTCTTATTTACAGTGCCGTTCAATGGAAACCAATCTGGCCACGCTCTGAAAAGATTCCGCGAAGCCGAGAGATTTCCGTAAAGTCGCTACGGGAGTCTTACTCGCGTCTTCCCATTTACGTTGGTTATACGACCAACACCATCTTCCCCCCCTTCCATCTATATATCGCAATGTACACAACGCGCATTTGCATTTATGCAGATTCATCGGAGCGTGTACTAGCGCCTCGGCTACCATACGCGTCGCGAGTGTATTTAGTTTACGACCGAGACCTCCCTCTCCACCCCCTTCGCTCTTTCACCGACACTTATATTCGCCACTGAGAATAACGAAGCGGTAAATAATCGATAGAAGGAGTATCGGCCTCCTTTGTCTCGTAAAGTAAACGGGTTGAGGTCGATTAAATCGATCCGTGAACTTTATCTTCGGGGACAATGTCAATGTCAACGGCGTTCCCATGACAATCGAGCGAGAAAAATGAGGAATCGGGTCAGTGTCTCTCTCTCTCTCTCTCTCTCTCTCTCTCTCTCTCTCTCTCTCTGCCTCGCTCGCAGAATAGGCGTACTTTCACCGCGTGCAACACTTGGCGCAACCGACGATGTAATCTCCGCTAGTGCCGCGCTTGCATAAGACAATGGGGAACAATTTTGCGTTTCCACCGACGATTCTCCGAATCACCGTAATTCCTCGATCTCCTCGGGCTATCCGAGGAGAAAAAAAGAATCCGCGACACGAGCATTCAATTAGTTATATCGCCAAATCACGCTGGCGGAAATAAAAGACGAGCGCGGTGCCGTTAAGAATTCGGCTCGTGTTTCTCGACGAGACGATCCCGATAATCGATCGATCGAACGTCCGTGAGTATCGAGCGCGAAAGGCCGCCCAGAAATTAACTTCTTTCGCGGGACGATCTCGACATGACGCTTCGTGTTCTTTCATCGCTCGGTTGATTGACGTGTGCGAGTGGAGAAAAAAATAAAGTAGAGAATCGGCCGTTAACGCGTCGGACGTGGTACACCTTCAATTACGTGCTCTTTCTTCGATAAGCGATCCAATGAGTTCGGGGCGAATCGCCTAGCGTGTGTACTCTAGCGGGTTGGTTTTTGCGTTTGATATCTCATTAGAGAATCGTTACGCCGAATTAATTAAGATCGTTATCCCCGGGATTTTTCTTATATATACCAAACACACAATTAATTACTTGTTTTTCTCCAACGCAGGCGGATTATTGAACCCACTATGAGGCACAGTGGCCGCACGCGCATCTTCGAATCAACTGGCGCGACGCCGCTTCTGCCTCTCGATTATACGATTTTCCTATTTCCTCGGGCGAGTTTAAAAGCGACGCGATATAAATATTCATAAAATAAATAACGCAGGGGTGGAAGTTTATCATAGAGGTGCGCACCTGTTACACGAGCCGGGGACATTTATTACCGCATTCAAATTCATTCGAGAGTGTTCGATGGTGGAGGACGAAGAGCGTGTATGACGAAAAAAAAGGACGAGATAAATGAGAAATAGAAAAGGACGATCGTCATGAAAGGCCGTTGCGCACGTAGGGGTCGCCGAACGCGGAGCGCTTCTTCGCTCGTCTCAAGGTCATTCTTGTTCGCGATTCTTTCTCTCTCTCTCTCTCTCTCCCTCCGAGGAGAGTTACGCGCTCGCGCACACTCCTTCGCGTGTCGAGATCCCTCTCTCTCTCTCTCTCTCTCGCCCCGTCTCTTCTCGGTGCACGCAGACTTTAATCGTCTTCCGGAACGATTCCCCGTAACCCGCGGACGCCCACGTTATATCAGCGCGAAAGAGCATCAGGCTCGATATTTTTCCCCGAGAAAACTCATTACTTCGACAAGCCTCTGTCTGTCTCATTCGCCCTCCCTCCCTCTCGGTCTCTACTTAGCCTATGATCGAGTTGCGCACTTTTCTCGAAGGGACTCTCGAGGAACGCGATACGCTCCGTGCATCCGCCGGATAAAAACCTTCAAGCTCCGACACCTACGCCGTTGCAAGAAAATGGTATTAGTTTCGGCGTGTGAGTCGCCATTACAGGCATCGTTGACTGTGCGAGTTGCGTCGGATTTTTAGCTAGCTTTTTAGCTCCGAAGGCAAAAACTCGAGATTCCGTTGAGAGGGTTCGAGAAAAAGTTGAAATATGGAAAAATGAACGCGCGTGCAATTTTACCCGTCCGCTGTTTAATTTCGCAGCACTGTAGTTTCGTTTCGGCTTCAGCCAGGCCTTGTAATCTAGGGAGAGGGCGTGCGTCACTTTGCGGGGCCCACGTACAAACCGAACCGTATGGTTAATGACACTTCGTTCCGGTCGTGCCGCTTGTCCTTGCCAGGGCCGCGTTTTCCTATCCGCTCTCCCGGATCGTTACGTATACGTGCACCGTTGCTACGTGACAGACAGATGCCTCTCTCTCTCTCTCTCTCTCTCTCTCTCTCTTTCTCTTCTCACTTCCTCGTTGGTTTTTGCTCGATTTCGAAATAGAATCGAAAATCGGCCGTTGTACCCGAACATGATAATGCCCAAATTGATTCGAATTACGCTTTTTTGAGCGTCTAGACCGGCAGGAAATCAGGCACGGTTCTCATTTCGCTATTTTTTCGTCTCGAACGTAAGAATATATAAAACTCTCCGAAAACGATGTCGCTTTGTTACACTCGCGCGGTCGGGGAGCTTATTAAACTGTATTCAAAAGACGATTGAGATCTCCGAGGATTGCTCATCTTCTGCTGTTCTTCGACAAGAACCAAGAGAGATTCCGTACTGAGAAGGCGCGTCTCTTCGTTTCTTCTATTTCGACTCTCCTCGTCAATGAATTCTATTCCGTTGCGTGCCGTGTACGAGAACGAATTTCGCGGACGTGGCGTAACCGAGAACGATTTTCCATCGGAAGGCGATCGGTACGAGGCCACTTCGCACTCGCGTGTCGATTTGCTTCATCGTCGATAATGCTTTCGGTAATAGAGCTGTGAGTTCACGTACGCTGCTCGTGTTCCTCTCTCGCCGATCGAGCGTTCTTATGGCGCTCGATTTCCTGCGATTTGTAATTTATCGATCGTTTCGACGGCGAATTGGATGAAAAAGAAGTCGAATTAAGCGATTATACGCCGTCGAAAAATTCCAGAGCTTCTCGGTCTCGGAGCACGTAGCTCCGTGCTCCAGTGCGGCAGGGAACGAAATCGCGGCTCGAGCATGAAAAGTGGATTGATCCATCGACGGATAGGCCGCAAGAACGACTATCCGCGAGTGGAATTGTCTCTCCTTCTCGCTCCGTCATTCGGAGTCTCCCTTTTTTCCTCTTTATCGCTCGGCACTCGTTCGATCGAACGCGGTGGTTTCGGTGACCTCATCGAAAGACCAACTGGATCCCGTTACGTAGAGGCGCGTCCCGAACTCGCCGAGCTTCGTGGAAAAACGTAGACCGAGCCTCCTAGGCTCGCCTTTATCTCTTCATTTTTTCTACTCTTCCCTGTCGTTCTTCTCTCCTTCCCTCTTCAACCGAAAATTCACTTCTGGATCTTCGCAAATTCCCGGGGAACGTCCGAGAATTTGTTAATCAGCGGGAAATCGTTAATTGGTAAAGTGGAACGCAGAGATGAAATTGCAGAGTAAACCGGAAGAGACTTCTTGTCCGGAGGCTCGGATGTTCGAGCCGCTCGGTAGAATTTTCGTTCTGTTTTATTGGGCCTGAATAAGCCGCGGGTGACGCGTTCTTAATGAACTTCCGTTCTAGACTGGAAAAACTCCGAGAGCATATCCTTCGCGAGCTCGCGATAGACCGACCGGTCTAACGAAACGCATCGCGAACACCAGCCGGGTCGATAATTCATGCCGACCTTGAAGTTTATCGGCCCTACCTCTCGTGAGTTCGCTGTTGATAATTGTTTATCGCCGCGATTAATCCCTCCTCTCTCATGGCTCATTCATCCTCTATCCCCAAGGACATCGAGTTGCACTTTTTCCTCGGTACTCTCCTGCCTCGCGGATCCGATTGAACACTCGATCCGTTATAGCGACTTGTGAGGAGAACGCGTGAAATCGGTATGAACGGAGAAAAAAGATGAGAACGGAAAAATATTCGTTTGTCGCTGGCGATTAATCATCCTAAGAGACGTAATACCGCGTTTCGTGCTGGTCGTTTTCTGTAAAATCGAACGAGCGACGCGAAGCGCATACCTGCGTACACGCTGCAATTAGATTGTATACAAAATTTTCACATTTTTCTGATATCTGTGGCTATACACTTTTAATTCGATTAAATATTCGTATAGTATAATAGCGGCTATGGCAATATTATCACTGGATCGGAGAATTTTGATTTTCACGCAGCGAAATCCTTTAAAGCGGTTTAGGGTAATTGATTTTTTTCAAGTAAATTATCTTTTTACGAAACCCCGAGAAATTGCTCGATTAGCCGTGAATCCGGCGTTTAGACGTCTGGAATATTAAAACTCGCGGCGGCCGCGCACGAAGCGAGCGAACGCCGGTATTAAAAGTCGAAATTGATCGGAGGGGGCGAGCGACCGGTTCGCAAATAATAACCCTACGTGGTGAATCGCCTATTAATCATTCGGCTCGAAAAAGGCCAATTACGAAATCTATTACCAGCCGGCTGAAATCGTCCAATTTAACGCGTCGAACGGCTCCGATGCGGCCATTATGTTAGATAAAGGTGTAATATCCGAAAAAACAACGTATCATTCTATTTTGACGCGTGCGATCTAATCTTGGAAATCGATCGAATAACTCGAGATGGCTCAATGAGCAACGGGTAAGCCACTCCTAACAAAGATCGGTATTCGGTCACTGTGCGAGTTCGAGATACTTCTCGTTACGGCACCGTCGAATTTCGACCTCTTATCTCATCGCGTTACATAACTCGACGTAATCGGTGATGATGATCGACGTCGAGAGGATTGTTTGCTTTCGAGAACTCAAAATTCCGAGATGGACTATTCGTGTATCCATAGTAAATTAGAAGGCCATGCGTCAACAGGTCGTATTCCAATGTGGGCCACCGCTCGAAATTTTAACGGTATTGAAGGTTTTTCAACGAGGAACATTTACGACTTCGACAACGGTCATGCGCGACATGAATCGCCGCGTAAAATAACGCGCGTGTATCGGTCGCCTCGTCCACCGACGAGCTTGGAATTTTTTAACCGGTCCCGAAAGCCGAGGGACCTACTTATGCTCACGTACCAGTCACCCCGTATTATAAGTACTTCCGACCAGTAAAAACAGAATGACGACCGAGACAAAAATAATACGCGTGCCACTACTGATCCAAAACCGAGCAGACAACATTTTATTCGTGTTTTTTTTTTTTTATCTATATTCGGATCTTTTACTCATAAATGTAAAAAATGTAGAAATTTTTGGATTCAAGTAGGGCTAAATCAGAGTCAGAAAATTAACATCGGTGCAATTCGAATAGATGGTTGTTTCTCGGGGGGAATTAAAATTATGTGAGATTCGACGGCCCCTAATTACCGAGTATAGCCACGGTGTATTTTTTCAATCGACGAGTATCGATTATCCCTTTCGCAATATGCGAGAGAGTGTATAACCCTTGAGTCTTTGTTGGCTCGCGTGAGAACACGAAGGGACGGAACGATAAATACGACGAGGCGTCTAATAACCGAACGCAAATTGGCGTAATAACTCGAGCCTCTCTTCCCTAACGATTCTCGCGATCGGGTTGAAAACCTCGATAACGGTGAGCCCGTGTCGTTAAAATCGTTACATTAAAAGCTCTGCTACAGTTAGGGCGCGTGCCGCGGAATTCCGATTGTCGAATTATGTTAACGCCGGCACGTGGATTCCAGTTTCCCATATACGGCTAGTGCGAAGGAAACTGTTTTAACGGTTCGTTTCTCATATTCGTACACGGAACTACGAATTCAACTTATTCGCTCTCTCATTTTTGTCCTTCTTATTATTGTCGTTAAAACTACTGGTTCGATTAAAGAGCGGGTTCTTAGATTATATACAGACTGGAATTTATGAATTTTCATCAAGGAAATTATTCTATATTCATGCGTTCGATATGAGAAACGAGTGTCGTTCGAGTTTTTCCCGGTCTGTCGAGCCTCCGTGCCTCGGGAGCAGGAAGCGCGCGCGGGTCGATTAAAGCGCACCATTCGGCGAATATATCGCTACTGAAAATAGTCGTCTGTAATCGCGGTAGCGGGACGCTATAAAACAGCGGGATAGCAGACTCTAAGTCTTATAGAAATATTCCGCGTTTTAAAAGAAATTTTCGTAATCATCGTTGGTAGCGCAGAAGCGTTTAAAATTAATCGAGCCGTAAGAACGCCGGATGGCTTCCCACGGCGACGAAACCTCTAACGCTTCTTCATTGACCATTAGCATCGTCGTCAATGACCATCACCGTCGATCGTCGAGTCGTTACGAGAAGTGTCACCGGTAAACTTCATTCTTATCGAAAAAATTGACTCGCGCGCGGTTTTTACTCTCCTATCTACCAATCGTTCTTCTGCACATACTCAGCGGGGTGAATCGTCGCGATGTTTACGAGTGGAGATAAAATCCGGCGAATTTCGATCATCTCGTTGAATTTCGTTCCGGCAAGATCGTAAATTTCACATCACCGTAATTCGCGGGGGAGGGTTGTCGTTCGATCCCGGTTGCGATTACGATTTCTCGGTAGATCGGAAGAGGGAAATTGTTCGCGATCGCGGTTCATCGTTCGGGTCGAAGAAATCGTAAAATGCGATAATTTTCGTCATTTCCCGACTCTCCGCGCCTTCTCTTTCGATGGAAACGATCGAGCTCGGTATCTCCGCGATGTGGAGGAATCTCGTAATTTTGTGCGAAACATTGATCAGCTTGAGAAAAGGCGAGATCGAGTCACGTAACGGCGGTTCAATCCGTAAACGCGATGACGAGAAATCCTCATCTCGCGATAATCTTCCCGTACGGTAAAACGAGTTGGGAAAGTACTGATATCCATCGGGGCAATTAGTACGAGGGGATGTCATTCGTTAGCGCGGTGTGTTCGAGAGTGACGAAAAAAATTTAATTAACGGTGGCAATTAAAGACGTTTTCCGAGTGTACGTGGGCGAGCTTTAATTGCGCGAGAAATATTAATGCGACGCGTTACGTAACGTTACGCGCCGCGTTATTGTCGTGCTCGTTAGCTTTCGCGAATGCAAGAGCAAAACCTATTCGCACGATTCTCAATTCCGCGTTTTATGGGAATTTAGTCGGAGGGGAGTAATAATACAATTCCATTGAGTTTCTCACGAGTTCTTTTATAAAAATTACAAGCGAGAAAGGGTATTCATTCGAATAATAATAAATCGCGCAACACTCTCGTACGGTGTTGCGAAACGGTAAATAAAAATGAAAAAAGTCGAGATACGCGCCGATTTTATTACGATTTGCTGATTTTACGAGCGAGATTCGATCCTTATTTCGCAGTTCGAGGATTGTCGCGAATCGAAAAATTTCGTTCTCGTTAAAACCCGCGAGAGGAAGGTCGTGGGTCCGTATAGAATCCGGTTTTCGTCGAGGACGAGGAGAGAAGGTGTCCGCGATCGTTTAACGCGTTGCACCGCGTGCCATAAGTGTAACGGTCCCTCGGACGCAATGAAGAGTCAAAGGAGTGGTTACCGTTGCGCGGTCCACAAACGCCCCAATGGAGAAAGGTGGGGATCATCTCGGTGCAGAGATGATCCGAATACCGCTTCGTACGCGTACCGGAATAGCAGCGCGGCCGAATTAGATAACGCCTTCGCGTTTCAGCGACTCCGGTTACGGGATCTCTTTTTTCTCCTCGTTGTTCGAGAGAGAAATTCAACGCTCCTTATGTACGCAGAGCTCGTCTTCGGGAAGACGTTTTTCGAAGAAACGATAGATCAGGGACGTCTAGAGCCGCGCCGCTATGCTAATGCCAATAATAATCGTCACGGGTACTGAACTCGCGGGAAACACGTCGAACCGGATCATTCGTTATCGCATTCCAGCTAAGATCGATATATTTTTTTTCCTCATTCTCTTCGAGGCTATCGAAAATTATGTCTCCGAGTTTCACGCTACGACGAACGCGAAACGAGATCGGGGATGCACGCTTCCGTGTTTGCAGTGAAAAAATATAAAAAAGTACGATCGAGGTACGTGTCCCAGTAACTGAAATCATTACCGATTATCAACGACGGCGATAGCGGTTCGCCGTCTCGAACAACGTCGACGACTCGTAAAATTGGCCATTTTACAGCCCTTATTGGGAATTCGAGCGTCCCTTTGGCGAGCTTTTCGAAAATACTCGCACGTAGTCCTCCGATTAACGGTAATCGAACAGACGCTTCGCGGTTTCCTATACATTCTATATATATCTAGCGAATCGCATTAGCCGCAATACAAATGAATCGAGTTGCGCTTGCGCACGGTGAGTCTTCTCGGATTCGCGCGAGCAACCGGATCGGCGAATTAGAAGAACCGTTTCGTGGGATAGCGGTTGCCGATTCCGAGAAGGATGACGTCGTGTATCGATGAACCCGACGGAACGGGTATACCCGTGCTTCGCGTATATGAATACACCAAGTAGGAAGCGGGAAACTAGACTCTTGGGGTTCTCGTGTTTCCTATTTTTTCTCCGTTCCCCACAATGGAAATTTTCACCGCTTTTTAAATATTTTTTCAGTGAGAAATCAAATATTACCATAGTCACCGAGAGAGTCACTCATCAGTGTGTGATCTATAGATAATCACTTCACTCTATTTCCCTGTTTATTCATGGTGACATGAATTTTGCATTTATCCTTCTCTCCCTTCCGATGAACAGTAATAGATGATACAGAGATATGACTTGGAGACGAGTGCGAAGGTACGAGCTATCTAGTCGGCCTCGTTCGACTGTCCGCGTGTGTACATATATCGATAGTACGGGCGACGGACTCGACACCGTTAATAGATCAATTTGCAATAGCCGATACACGCGAGATCGGATCTTTCGGCGTGACTCGTCGTCGCGCCCGGCTAAGATATAGCCAGGTAATTAACTAGCTTGCCGGTAGAGCCGATAGGAGTTGCGCTCGATCGTAGGTGAGAAGTCCGCCAGGACGACAAATTAAAAAATGTACTTGCTGGAGTGGAAAGAGATTTTTTTTATCGAGTTCTATCAGATTCCTCGTAAACGACAGCTTCCATAGCGAGAAGCGCTCGAGTCCCACGTGGAGTGTTCGGCCCACGGGTTTTGGGAGTATCGCTAGTATTTTCCAACATGCACTACCGTACGATTCAAACAAGTGACGATTCGGCGTGGGCGAAACCAGAGTTCCGGCTAGCGGACAATCTATCAAAACGATCGCGCGTATACAGTTATCTATCTGTAACATCGACCTCGCCGGCTTATTTCGCCACCCAAGATCGGCGGTACAGTTATCGGCTGTTTTACGCGCTACGACCTCAAAAATCGAAGCACAAAAAGAGCTTAATCGGCATGTAGGGCCACGAACGAACAGGATAAATATAACATCGCTCATTACGTTGACGTCTTCACGCCTGTCATAATTGGATCCATTATAGTGGATTACGAATGTACTCGTGATTCTTCACGGTTGTTACACGTGTCGCGATATATCCTTTTTTTCGTGCCTTCGACCTTTTTTTAGAGTCCCTGTCGAGCTCTCACGACCGTAATTAGGCAGGTGCTTAATAACCCTCGAGCGTGAGAATTCACGAGTTCCGTCCTTTTGAAAATATCGGCTCTCTTTCTCGATCATCCGCAATAACATTTGTCGTATTTTGAGTAAACGCGAAAAGAAACAACTCGAGGTGGATTCCGCGAGTTGTTTACTCTCGGTAGCTCGAACGCTTCGCAAATACCGGTAGCAAATGTTATGAATATTCTGCTTTTCAAGTGCCATTCTATCGGGTAGTTCTCTCTAGCTAATGCAAATTGAACGTCGAGCCACGTTTCGTTACGGCGTCGTCACGAAATCATATAATCTCGACTAAATACGGTATAACGAATACGACGCGAGAAAAAAATTTACTCATCGAGATTCTCCTTTTACGAGTCCTACTGTAAAATGGTTCGGTAGAACGAGAGTGGGATTATATAACGAAACCTTGACCGCATGCCAGGATTTTTACGATCGGTCTATTTGGTGGATTATCGAAAAATCTCAAATATATAGAGAAGAGTCCGGATGAAGATCGATCTCGAAGATTCGGTAAAATTGTATTAGACGGTACGAAGATTTATCGCTTGGCGCGAGAGTCGCGGCAACGTTGCAATAACATCTGAAAATTTACTAACTCGCGTGCGCAAATGTTACGCAAGAGCCGATAGAAGCTCGGAACGGCTAATTTTCAGTGCGGTGGGTCCGCGTATACCCAAGAGGAAGGAGGAGGAGGAGGTGGTGGTAATAGAGAGGAAGAGGGGAAGATGAAAAGGAGTCGCGCGAGCGCGTTAGTTTAAACGGAGTCTTGGTCAGGGCCGCAGTCTCGGGGTCAACGGCCAGGCGGCGCCTGCAGTACGTGGCGATCCACTGCGATCGTCGCTAGCTCGGGCCCGAGAGAGCGAGAGAGGAAGAGGAAAAGAGAGAGCCGAGGGGACCAGCCGAGTAGTGGGGCAGGTCGGGCCCGAGCGCTCGCGAGAGGAGGAGAAATCCGTTCGGCGTTGATCGACAGACTCGGACCGCTCGGACGGTTTCGTGAAAAAAGAGCTAAAGAGAGGGACGACACTGAAAAGGGAAGGAATTTTCACGGAGTCGAAGTCGGTCTTTGTGAAGATCGGTGACGGATTATTCTAATTAATATTGGATCTATGAGCATCGGCCGAGTAAAGAAATTTGTACGGTTTTCCAAAAGTCCGAAAAATCGATTCTTATATCAAACACGAATGAGGAACCATTTGAATCGGTACAAAAATGGGATGAAATTTTCTAGCTCGAGTGGAAAGGACGTGCGTTGACAAAGAAGTGAGAAACGAGTCGGTCCCGAGAGTCGATAGGTGCACTCGATAGAGGGAAACGTAGAGGACCGGTCGGTGTACTCGGTCGGTGTACTCGGTTGGTGTACTCGGTTGCCCGATGACGATCATGACGACGAGTAGGATGATGATGGGGCCCCCTCGCGGCTAAGGAGCGCCGGTCACGCCGTCGTGAGTCTGCATTAGAGGGTGCGCGCGCGCAGCTATCTCTATCGGCACGAACTCCATAGCGCGGCTTATCTGGCGCACGCTCGACCGGCGCAAATTACGCCGCGTGCGCTAATGGGACTTTGATATCGGGTTCTACGCGAGCCAGATACTCCCCCCGCGTGTACTATACGATTCTCGGAAAGCAGGATACTGTGTCAGGTTGTACGTTATGGGGAGGGCACCTCTCCTCCAAGGTCGTTCTTATCCGTTTGACTCGAGAGCTAGAAATTAGCGATCTCATAGCTCGCTCGTTCTCTCTACGTGCGCCACTCGCGCGCAATCAACTCGAAACGCTCGTTTAAAGTTACCTCCTTGCGCGCCGAGGAGCGAGGATCTCGTACAGTCGAGTTTAATGTTCCACTTTTGGTTATGCGTTCTTTATGTATATATTCTTACGTCTTCCGATCGATTACACCATTGAAATACACAGTGGCAGAGGTATCGATTCAATGAGCTAGTTTCAGTCAAGGCCGTTTCATCGGTAATCTCGTAACTTCATCGCGGGATGGTTTCGCATCGTGAAATCGAGATCTCGAGGGCGCGATATCGCGTCCATTTATTTGTATAGACGCTTTGTATATAGTGCGAAATTAAAATCGTAGAGGAGAGTGCAAGTAGCTCAGCCGGCGCCACAGTGGGCAATAATTAACGGATTTACCACGTTATTCACTGTGTAATTGTTCGCTACACGCTCGTGAATACTAATGGTTTCTATTAATAGCCGCTGTAAGGTGTAATCCTTTTTTCCCTTCTCCCTTCGGTCGCGCGCGTAGACTGCAGTCTCGCTCGGTGATTCGTAAGATCTACATCCACCGACGGGTATTAATTTTCCCTCTTTTACAACTCTCTCGTGCAATCGCGAGCCAATTTTTCTCTCTATCGACTGCGTTCGAAAGGGGAAACCCTCGTCGATCCTGCCTGCGCTTCTTACTGCGAAACCGCGTCGATCTTCCCCCGCCACCCGAACGTGACCGCGCGCAATAAGATTCAAAAATCAATTTCGTTTTTTATTTTTTTTCAGAAATAAGGCGTTTCTATATAACGCGTAAGGCGATATTGGCAAGATTCTCGCGTCCTTGAACAACGCATTACGGAAATTGCCCGCGCTCGGTTTGCTTCTCCTTCGTGCTCACCGAACAAAGTAACGCGCTAGTCGGATAAGCGCATACATATATATTAGAGGAGGGAAAAATCTCTCGAGTGGTGCAATGAAAATTTGCATCGTCCCTTGACGCTTTATTGAATGCCCGGCGAAGCGCGAAGAGCGCGCATAGGTACTCCTCCGATTTTCATCTTTTTCCTCGGGATTTTCGAGTTTTTTCGGTCACGATCGATTGCCGAGTCTTTCCGAGGAACGCGAAACGATCCGTGATGGTTCGCGGAAGGCGAGCTCCTTCCTGTTCGCTCGTTCGAGTCTCCGCTCTCTCCCCCGTCGAGATCGCGAATCGAGGAATGCCTCGCGTCGAACTCACCGTCGATCCGAGAAATTCAACGGGCTACCGTATTTCCCTTTGTTGGAATTTTTCCGCGACTCATTTTTCTCTCGTTCCTCTTCGGGTACCTCTCGCGAACTCCCCAGGCGGAATTTATCGACGTCGCGGGGACGTATTCCTGTCGATCGAATACGCCGCGGGAACGTCGGCGATCCGATACACGCTCCGCTGAATTATGGTTTTCGAGGACGTGTAATGCGGTTTTCGTAACAACAATGTGGTCGCGAAATTATCGCGGCCGGGCGTAAAAGAAATTTCCTCCGCGCGCTCGATGGAATGGTGTTTGAGTTATACGGGTATACTTGAATAAATAAAACGCCGAGTGTTTTTTGTTCGGCTTTATCGGAAATTTTTCTCACCGAAAGTGAACAGTGGAATTCCGCTCGACGTGATATCTCGATCTTACGGAAAAGGTGCTTCGAGCCGAACACGCGATACGTCTCGTTACAAAGGTAAGGGGGCGAATGTGTGCCACCGAACGAGCGAGAAGGTCGTTAAACTTGCACGAATACTCGCCGCCCGCATCGAAAATTCGGCCCTCGTACGCGCCGAAACGTTCGAGCGGGGGGGTCGATCGTTTTTGGAACGCCGCTGACGCGTTCCCTAAACGCCGGATTACGTTAGAATACACACGATTTCAATTTCAAATAGCATTCTTATTTTTACAACTAGAATTCCTCTTCTGGAAACTGTCGACCTCCTATACCAACTCGAGGAGTACTTTCTTCCCGATCGCGGAACAAGGAGGTCGTTTCTCGAGCGCGAGGCGAATCGCTCTCGCAAACGGGACCGATCGCTCGTACACAGTCGTAAAAATCATCCATAAACGCGAATATGAGTTTTCTTGGTCACCAGGACGGTGAAAATCGTTTTAGCCATCGGAAAGGTCAATTCCTGGTAATAGCCTCGAAACTACCTCGTGAGATGCTATTTCACGTTTCATCCGGTGTGATTTTGATTTGATTTTATATTTTTTATACGTTCTAATCAACTATGGGATGAACATTTAAGATACAATAATAACTTAATATGTATATGTATAATACAATAGATATTATTTAAATTCCAATTCAACTTTTTACGAGTTTTCGACGTTACAAATCGCGATGCGCATCCCCAAAAACCGAATCATTTACCGATCATTATTTTAACCGGATCGCAACCTGTATCGAGCCTACATCGAAGCGAAGAGTAGTTCTCGCGAAAATCGGCGCGCGAATATGGAATTACGTTACGCGGTTGTGTAACATTAGCCAGCTGACGCGATCGAATTCCACGGGACGGCAATCGTATTTACCGCTATAAACACACGAGAAGGGAACGGGAGAGGCGATGTCGGTGGACTTTCGTGAATAACGCCCACGCGCTCGTGTGTACTATACGACAAAAGCAGCCTCTCTCATTGTCAGGGTCGAGGAATCGGTTGCTCAACACGTCTTGGCTCTACGGCCCTGACTTTGAACTGCCGTTCACCGTGGGAATAACAGAGTCCGACTCTCGCGGCCGTCGCTCGAGAGAGAGAGAGACGCGAGCGGTCACTCGTACACTCACCGGTAGTTCCAATCCGCGCGACGTTCGCTTTTTTTTCTCTCGATTCGTCAAAAAAACCCCCCTCTGATTATATTTTTTCCCCCGGTACGAGTATCGTCGAGTCATTCGGTTGACACACGAAACGCCGGTACCGGAAAATCGAAATCGGGAGTGGATCGGGTTCGCCACTTGGGTTCTCACTTAACTCCTTCCTCCCCGCCACGATAAATTATGTGTAACACTATTCACGTAGACAATCGATCCCGGACATTGGACTGGTTTTTATTTAAGAGGGTCGTCGAGGTCCCGAGGCGTCGGGGAGAAAAGATTTTCGCTGTGATATCTCGTTGATGTTACACCAGATCTCGGCTGCTTCTCCCTCTCGCGTTTGGCTCTCTGGGCCGGCGCGCGGGACCGTTAATCGTCGTCCCGATTCAGCGACTCTGTACACCTGGCTCTCTCTCTCTCTCGCGCGCGCGCGCTCTCGTCTCTCTACTCTCTACCTTTACAGTTCACTCGTGAAAATCTTTTATCACCTCCGCCTCGAGATCACGTCCGCACTTATTTCTTTCTCTCGTTAAATAAAAAAGCACTTGTTTTTTGATCTCGTACCTTGGCAGGTTATCCACTGGGTACCAAAACGTTTCACCTTGTTCGTGATTCACTGGTTATTAGCACTCGAACACCGCGGATACGTGAGATGAAAGAGTCGTACTCCGAAGGACAGAGGCCGATGATAGGAAGGGCAAAAAGAGAGAAAAATCCACGCGAGTGAGTGGACTGCGCGTTGGATGGAATGACTTATATAAATAAAAAAAAAAAGTAAATTCAAGTGTTCCTGATGGCTGGGCTGTCGGCACGGCTCTGTCTTCGGGGCCGCGCTACGTCCTGACTTTATAAACCCTGGTAGGGCAATGGTGGTCGTGCCGGTGTGCCGTTCAACGGGCTCGAACGATTGGCTGAGACTACGGAAAGACGAGCGAGGATTCGACGAGGCGTCTAGCGGTACCGGAGCGGGCCCCACACCGTATCCACGCGCAAGTCGCCGTGTTTCCGTGCGCTCTTCTCTCTTTCTCCTCCTATCCTTCTTCCCTCTCTTCCCCACGACTCCTAAGCTAGTTACTACGTGTAATTAGGGAACAGTGACATTTTACCGTTCTCTCTCTCTCTCTCTCCCTCTCTCGGTCGCGTATATCATCTCTGGTAGCTCTTATCGCGGCCTCCGCCAAGGATATCGAGTATAGTGTACTCGCCCAGTGCTAATCCTTCCGCGCCGCATTCCTAATCGATCGCGATCGAGTTTTTCGCAGCCACGGGACCGGCTAAATAGGCGGAAGGACGAGAGAACGCGAAAGATAAGGCGCGATAACTGGCTATCGGGTATCGCCATTCCGTTTGCGTAATCGCCGGACGATCTCTCCCCGCTATTACCTCATACCACGAAACGGGATTTGCTCTTGCTTTTCGGAAGTTTGTTATTTTCAATCGAGAGGCGTTTAGATCGCTTCCAGCCGATCGAACGGATTTATCGCCATTTTCTCGGATAAATTATTCCTCCGTGTCTTTTATTTCGTCGCACCATCCTTCTGCGCTTATTCCTGTTTTCTAATCTGCGCTTCCTCGTCCGTGGCCGTTATCGAGGTAGCCCACGAGAGTGCGCGCTAATGAACGAGAATACGCGCGATGTAC
Source organism: Goniozus legneri (assembly GCA_003055095.1). Classification (NCBI taxonomy): domain Eukaryota; kingdom Metazoa; phylum Arthropoda; class Insecta; order Hymenoptera; family Bethylidae; genus Goniozus; species Goniozus legneri. Next base: position 468,156 of record NCVS01001259.1, read on the forward strand.
GTCCGTTTATGAATCTATTTCTGTCGACGTGCCTACGCGCGAAGCATACCGAGAGCGTTATATAGAGGTTGCCCGTGCGAATCAGCTCGATGACTTTATGCGACTGTTTTACCTTCTTCAAC
>NCVS01001259.1:468336-488066 GCA_003055095.1 Goniozus legneri
CCTCCGGAAGATGCGCAAAGATAACGCGACTCGTTAGTTTTTTCCTTCTTGACGGTACGTATACACCGAGAGACGTTATCTCGTGGATTCTCATCTATACGGTATGTGAATAGCGGTCGACGGGTTGAGCGCGCCGATGAAGAGATGATTAATTAAGTTTATTATACCGCTCGCGATCGAAATAAATGACCTTCCCGTTGTTGAAAATTAATTAAATTATTCATTTCGAACTGGATTTTTCGTCATTATTCAAACGAACCGCGCGCAACAACGCGCTAGACTCAATTAGCCACAGGATCGCGAGTCTCCCTTCTTTTTTATCCCGCGCGTTGAGTTACGCAACGAGGATCGCTACACCTATGCTATTTTTATTTTCGCGGTAACGAGCGTGCGACAGGGTTTTCCGTTTCAATTAACGAGACGAGCAGGGTCGTCGGTGTCAATGGGCGTGTCGATTAAACGATCGAGAAAATAGAATCTCCGAAGACAGGAGAGAAAAAAATCACTGCATACTCGAGAATTTATCGTTCATACCTCGACATCGATAATGGGCCCGGTTATCCCAGGAATTAATCACTCCGTTCGACGCGCGAAATATTGAATCCCCGATGCGATCGTATACATATAATATGTGCGCGTATGTATATACGCGAATGTACATACAAACGTTAATGCATAGCTACCGAGTCTCGTGGATGAAGGAAGATCGATTTGATTCGCCGGAGATAAGGTTCGAGACGTTGAAAGATTTTCGGAATACCGTGTGCCGATTAAACGTCAGCGCGCGATACCGTAATGTAACGTGACCGGCGGCGTAGCTAGTGATGCAGGTGTCTCCGGTTGCATCCTTCTATCCGTTTCCTCTTCGAGCCTGCCAGATACCAAGTTTTTTCAATTGATAAATAAATGTTTATTCTCGTCAAAATGATAACCTTATGCAATTTGAAGCTGACATTTGAAAACATACTTTTCAAAACTTGAAATTAAATCGAATGGATAAATAGAGTTAATTTAAAAATTTCGTTACTTCGGTAAATTATTTATGAGATTTAGCATCTTCGAAGCGGTAACTTTCATTCTTATTTAATCCATAAAAATATGCATACAGACGAATCTCGAACTTATTATGAGTAATTTGTATTACGATCGTAAGGTGGATTAAGGAATTCGGCCAGCACGGAAATTCGGTTCCCCGAAACGGGACATGAGTGCGCGCATCGTTGCCTGCGACTCGATGACTAGTTTTCACGAGGGGGAAATGTGTGTACGTATAGCGGTTCATCGAAATCCCATAAGTTTCACGTCGATGCGCTAGAAGAAAGAGAGATGAGCAGCACCCGTGCGGCTACTGACACCATTGTGTGATGACGGTAAACGGCACCGAACCCTCAACGACGAGATACCTCCGCGCGAGGAATTCTCATAGCTTTGAGATATCGCAATCGCGAATATCGATCATTCCCATCGAGATTACATTCGTTTCTCGGGGTTCTTGACCGAAATTGAGAGTTTCGCTCGTTTAGGTGCTTATTTACGAATAGCTGGAGTTTCGAGAGAAAATCGTCGGTGCTTGACCCCCCGGGTGAGGTGATTTATCGAAAATTCGCCGACACCTCTTTGCGCCCCGACCTTATAACGGCCTTATAACTACATTATTCACTGCTGCCGGTAGAAGGACCGAGAGAGAGGGCGGGCAAGAGAGAGAGAGAGAGAGAGAGAGAGAGAGAAAATACGATGAGTAAACCCGTCTCGCGTAAAATTTGCGCTTAGGTACGCGCTACCGAGCGCGAACGACCTCGAACGTATCGCCTCGAGGTACGTATTTTTCTTTCGCTATACACTCCATAAAAAAAATTCTAATTACGTTCGATTATAGTACGGGGCTATTTTTCGACGCGTATCACTTACCTCGGGACCATTGGGTTAAACACTCGACTTAAATCAATTCCGAAACTTTTTCCATTACCTACGCCTAGGTATGATAAATTAGAGCAAAAAAACGAATACAAATTTGTTCTTTTCAATCCGATATTATATTTCTCGCGTTGATTTCGTACCACCTAACTCTAATTATTAGCATCATTGGGATTGTTATTAAAATTATTGAATCGACTGTTGATTATTTTTTTCGAATAATTGTTATTAATCATTCTGACCTAACTCTAATGGCGGTATCGGTACTGCAAACACGATAGAGTACAAATTATATCGGGTCTGACCCAGAGCATAATACATATTTTCCACGCGGGATAAGAGAGGAAAATTCGTAATCGAGGTGAAACGACTGTACGTGTTACGTCGTTAGCACGAGTCCGAAGAGATTAGGATTCGCGTTAGGCGTGTGTAGTCCCGAAGCGGTATCTCTAACACGGTACGACACCGGGTTACGATACACTCGCGGTTAATAACTCCTTTCGCACGGTTCGCGCCCGGCAGTCGTTGGCAACACCTACGCGCGACTAGCGGTAAATCCGGGAGTACGTTTGCCGAGATTCGAGGTGGGGGAAAAATAAGTTAACGTCGTAAAGCCCAAGTGCGATCTAACGAGTCCGAATGAGCATCTCGTAGAAACTGTAACTATCGTTAACCGAATCGTTACGCGGGCCGTTCTGACGCCGCGGGCCCAGCGAGAAGCGCCTCTTCTCACGCGCGAGTCTTCTCGAACATATGTTACGCCATTACATCGCTCTCTTGTGTGTATACGGACGAAAGGGCCAATCGGAAAGCGATTAGTCCGAGCCGTTTCCACTGACGTTGATCGTACCGATCATCGATTCCCGATACGTCCACGGATGACTAATTACGACGAATAATGGCCATTTGTAATTTGAGAGAGCTCGATCCTGCGATAGGCCACGGAGAGGGAGGGAGAGATATCGATTCTAGTCTGTCGAGATCGATTTACGACGTAGCCACGCACGCGTCTCTTGATTTTATAAACTCGCTTATATATCTTCACACTCGACCCGAAACGCGATGAGTAATCTTCGATATCTTATTCACGAGCGTGTCGATTCGACGGAAACAGCTGTAGGTGTTAATTCGGATGATAGATCGGCAGAGTCGGACGCGTGCTCGAGAAATATCTCTACGGCATTAAAAGTAGTATTACAGTGGTTAGTCGAAAAAAGAAGGTTGCCATTGCAATTTTACGACTATTTCATGCACAGGCCAAAATGAGTTATAAATAAGGCAAACTGCGGCTGAACGTTTATTACAAAGATATAAGTTTTCGCACAGCGTAGCGGTAATAATATCTCGACGAGTTTCTCGCGAAATAGACCGGGCCAATAGTCTCGCGATACCGTAGCACCGGGCTCGAGCTCGCGTTATTAATGCCACCGCGTCTCGAGAGCTGGAGCGTTTCCACGAAAAATTTGACCTAGACGCCGCCGAAGGCGCCGGGTGCCCGAGGATCGCCTTGAACGGCGAATAAACTAACGCCGTTTCTCACGATTCGTATTCCATTGCCCGTGCGCCAGTTGATTTATTCGCGTGACTGCAATTTTTTCCTACCTACATTACACCCCGCAGCGCAACGGTAGCGGTACTGTTTTCCCATTTTTTTTCTAATCTCTTCCGTTTTTACGCTCGTCTTTCGTTATACGACTGAAATTTTAAGAATAGGATCGATAGAACACACAAAGGGTCCAGAAAAATTGGTTAACGTTAATTCAACAAGTTCTATTATTTTATTTGCGTTCTTTTTTTATTTTCCTTTAATATTAGGTTATTTGAGTCTGGTGATAAAATTGGGTCATTAAGGTACGTCAGAGAGTGAAAATTAAATGGTATGATTAATTAGGAAATATATACGAAATTAGTATAGGTGTTTCGCGAAAACGGTTTTGACTTACGCATCGTGGAAACCGTGGGTTTACCTCGAAGATTAATTTTCCGATTTGAGATACGTCATCGCTCGCGGAAGAACCGTATTGGGCTTATCGAACGGAGACCCACTCGATCATCCGCGTCCACTATATTCCGCGCGATAATCTTCACCCGCCTAATACGAATAGCGGTAAACATATCGAAATGAAACGAATCCCACGGGAATAGCGCGCGCATAACGCAAAGTTGTGCATTTCAGCGGAATCGCCGATGTTCGTGTGTGTACGGGAATTGCGCACAAACGACATTGATTATTCAAATTGTTTCGTAATGTATAATCGGAATGTACAGCCAAACGTAATTCTTTCACGTTATGTGTCTTATCAAGATCTTACCAAGAAAAAGTTGAAATTTAATTATTCAATGACTTTATTAAATTTACAGCATTCTTCCAATTACTTTGATTATCAACTGAAAATATCACATGTACATTTTTAAAGGAAAAGATACGAGTGTAATGTCATGTATCTGAAGTTCCCATCGTTGGAGTTCAACGATATTTCGAAAAAATTTTTTTTCGCAAAACAAGTTCACATATCTCTTTAAAATACACTTAAACAACGGAAAAACACAGTTATGAAATAATTTTTGAACAAAATTTGTAACACGGCTATTCGCGTCCAACTTGGTCAAAAATGACCAAATGATAAAAAAATGGTCAAAAATTATTTCATAAATGTGCTTTTCCGTTGTTTAAGAGTATTTTAAGAAGATATGTGAACTTGTTTTGCGAAAAAAATTTTTTCCAAATATCGTTGGACTCCAACGATGGAAACTTCAGTTACATTGTAATGTCTTATAATTCAATTTGGGATACGTTCGTTAAAAAACGATCGAATAAATATATAGCGTAATAAAACCTTACGTATCTCCAACTAGCGGGAAAAAGATGATATATTTTGGTCTTAAAAAGCGATTGTACGAGTGAAATTTGCCGGCGGTATGAGTGTTATGTCGAAACGAATCTTCTCTCGATTTTCTTTTTCTCGCCTCGAATTGCACTTTTTGCCACACAGCGAGATACGCACACGATTCCTTTCCCGGGTCTCGATCCACCGCGGTCAAGAGTTATGCGGACGATATAACAACTCGTCGCTCGTAAAGCAGAAGAATGACCGCGCAATACGGTTTTTACCCTCGAACATCTGTGATGTAATATTTAATACGTCTTTTTGATTTATAAATGCGGTGTATCGTCTACGTTTATACGATCGCTGGTAAATGAAAACAAAGTTATAATCTAAACGTCCATATCGAAGTCGGAGATAAATAATCAAACGAATTCTCCTATATACTCGACAGACCAAATTACTCGGCAAATCGATTTCGGCCGATTAAAAATTCATTCGAAGATGCGTACATACGTATACACTCGCGATTGAATCTGAAATAATCGGTAAGGTGCATCAATCACGCGTTCCGTTATACGTGGTGTACCCCAAATAGTTGATCTTCGATCCTTTTAGCGATGAAATTAAAGTTGTGCCGCGCGTTGAGATGTTTGACGGGCCGTGCTCGATGCGAATGTTTCGCGAATATGCCCGTTCGTCGTCTCGTAATGAAGCGGTCATCGCAGAGCGGGAGAGTGCGTTTTACACGCCATCGTTGAAGCGTAAAACTCGTTATACGCGCGCACACGCGGTAAAATAACGGAGAATTTTCACTGCGGTATGCGAGACCACGATAATCCAAATAATACCGTGCATAACAGATTCTTACTCTCGATTGGCACCGGGAATCCGCCAGGATATTACATCCGCTCAATTAAACGCGCAATCCTCGTCTACGCGTTACGACTATAAAAGCGTTCAAATACTTATATTTCATGAGATGCGGGACGTATTGTCTCGGATCGCAACCGTTCGCGTTCCGCGATGTACGATACGAATAATTTATTCGTCAAATTCAAATGTCTTGCAAGAACTGAAATTGTATTTCTAACAAATTGCGAAATTTTATAAATGAGTGAAAACTCAATTGTACACATATATAATACCATAGTGTCGCACTGTATATGGCGCATTGAGTACTCGTAAGAAATGTAATTTATAAAATTAATAGTAAACTATCTTTCGTCGATATATTCGATTATATGTATACGCGCACGAGAGAGAATTGTGATTTCACCAAGACGTAATAACTAAGGTCTATGTGCAAATACGGGATTGTTAAGGTCAGCAATGGGAAGGCGTCTTCGCCGTACGAGGAAATATTCATCGATGATCGACGTGTACTCGACGGCGAACGTCACGTAGGAACAAATGTATGTATCTTCCAATCGAGAGTGAATCCGATTGGTATATATAGAACCGTGGAATCTATTCACGGGGACTGTTCATCTCTCTCGTTTTTTCCCAAACCTCTCTCGGTCACTCGACGTTCGTGCGTTATTTATAACCGGGTTATAACTCGTTCGACTAACAAGAACCTAAATTGTCGGTGCTTCCGATCGACGCAAAAAGGAGCATCGAAAGGAGCGAAAAAGTTGGCTACTCCTACGTCACGCTCGGCTCGGATCGCGCTCTGTTTTCTACCGCGTCGTTAGGACGGGATTCGCGACTCGATATCACTTTCCCGATGGCTCGTTGAGGTCGCGCGATATACGTGCCGACGCGAGCGACGTTCGAGGTGCGCGCTATAAATCGTGACGCGAATAGCGAGGGCGAGGTTGACGCAGCTGGAAAGCCGATAGACGTATAAATAATAAACCTCTTGAATTTATACAGTTCGATCTCGCGCGCTAATTAAAATTGACGTCTTTCTCCGTTGAGATTTTTGCAATTCCTTAACGAGCGCGTACAGTGGATAGACGCTGGAAAATGAGGAAGAAGTCGATGTGGTGGCTCGTGAGGGTCGGAGACCTCTCGCCAGTTTTTTATATGGGACAATCTGTCACGGGGGATCCCACGACGGCGGAAGATCTCCGATCCCCGCCGTTCCATGGAAACTCGCGCGCGACGCTGTTGCCGACGTGTGCACCGTGCGGCTAAAATGGATAATACCAGCGTTCCTCGATCAACCCAGTGTTTTACAATTTCCTTGCGAATTAACGAGTTCGGCCCGTCGGCGATCCTTCATTATGATTTTCTATCGCGATCGTGCGAAAATTTCATTTTTTTTCTAGCGAGCGGTATTTTGGTATAAAATTTCATTTTATACCAAAACGAGATATGCAACGTATTACGAGTCCAAGAAAACGCGCAAGATCGAAACGAGAAGAACGCGATTGGAATATCGGAGATATTGTTTTCTAGTGTTACGTTTATTCGATTGTCAAGGCGACACGTGTTTATCCGTTCGAACGAGTGTTACGCGCGAGCAGAATGCTCGTCGACGAACGGTACCGCGACATTGGGCTCCATGCGTTACCAGTCGGGAGGTTTTTCCGCGAAGCGAGTGCTCGCGAACCGGGAGAGAGAGAGAGAGAGAGAGAGAGAGAGAGAAAGAGAGAGGCAATTGAAGTACCTCCGAGGGAAATTGAAGTCGTTACAGGCACGCAAACTTCGTTATACCAGCGCGACCCGAGAAAGAAAAGCGAAAAACACGAGAAAACTTTCAGCGCGCATCCGCCTTACATCTTCATAGGAACTCGCGTAACGCGCAGGAGGTGCTTCACTGAGTCGCACTTGGTCGCTCGAGAGCTCGCTTCGGAAGCTCCATACAACTGCAATTTGCCGGGGGAGGAGCCGCGGTGCGCGTTTTCTCATTACCGCACGCGAGAAAGGATCTTCTCGAAAAATTGAAAGAGACGTCTTCCCCCGCCGCTCGCGTCAAAAGGATGTTAAAATTGTGCGAGAATCGTGATTATCGTTCGCTCGAGGTGGCGCGCTCTCGTGAACCCTCCCGGTGCCGGTGTCGGTGCCGGTGCACGCGCGGCTTTTCTTCAGACTTTCAGCCCGAATTAGCACTTTATTGCGATGCGAATTGAATTCATTCGCGCACACGTACTCTTAGCACTTACGCTATAATTACCCACCGCGGGTCTCCGCATAATGCACCCGTTTTGTTATTCGTTTGTTCAACAGAATGGGAACGAGACTCGCGTTTCAATGACCCTCGAGTCGGCATCCGCGATTTCTCGGAGGAGGGTTCGCGAGGCTGCGGCCGATCTCGGTATTCTCGATGACGATAATATCGCGCGAGAGAGACGCCTTTGGGAAGTTTATACCTCCTCGGCACCTCGGTAGCGAGAAGAAACGGACTTTTTACCCTCGACCGAGTACCCGGCTCGTCGATGTCTCACGCGAATCGAAAAATTATACGACAACGTGAGTTTTCCAGTCGTCGAGTGTTCCCGCTCGAGCGGTCCGGGAGTGTTTCGATTCGCACGGATGACCTTGAGAGGTCGCGAGCGAGACGACGAAGAGAAATCTCGAAGGACGGCGAAAAAAATCGGACAATGCGAGGATCGTTTTCTGAGAATCTCGCGAATCGAAAGGAAAAATAAAAGGAATCGATGAACCTCGAAGGGCGCACCGAGAGGCATAACGACGGGATGGAGAACGCCTCGTTGTCGACTCTGTAGTATACTTTTGCCGAATGGCTTCGGTGAACGCAGCGATCGTTTCGGTTTACGAGAGGCTCTTCCTCTAGCCGAGTTTCGATAATTTCGTCACGGCCGTTACGCGCCACGTGGTGCCGCGGGAGAGTCTAATTAAATTTTTGCAGATTCACCCGCGGTTGTGGCTCCGAGGGGCGTTGCTAAGAGCAAGCAAATACGGTATTAAGGTAGACGCGATAAAAGCGATGCTAGATGGAGAGAGAAATGAGATTGAAGTCGCTGACTGCGCGAATAAATTACTCGGCGAATCACACCTTTACTTCCTCCCCCGTATATTGTCGTGGTATTATATTCTTCGAGCAAATTAGCCGCGTCGCGCTTGTTAACGCGCGAGGCGGCCCTATTTTTTCCCCCCTCTCCCTCATTGTCGTGTACACGCTCGATATACCGGATCGCTCTCGCTCAGTGGAGACGTTTTCGTTGCCGATCGGTAGATTAAATTTTGCTACGCCTACCTATTATGAGCGACGTTACAATGTAACCCGCTCGCACTCGGTACTTTGGCCGCGATGGGCCTCGATTAAGCGATATATCGGAACTCGCATCTGGTTACCACGCCCCTTCTCGTAACATTGTGTACCGCCTATCTCTCTCGCACTCTCGCCTCGCACAATAGCGAGCGGTGTGACTCCACGAAAATCGCATCAACCTTCGAGATCGTAAATCGTCCGGCAATTGACGGTACGTATTAACGTGGAAGTGAAATGAATCGCATCGTATTCGCCAGTTGGTTACGCTTCCGCGAGGTATTTAAGTGCAACGTCTATTGCAACCACCTCGAGGCGAGAAATGAATTCGGATCTTTGGTACCCGATTTCGATCTTTCGATTCTCATAGTCGCTTCTACATTCAATTTTTTTTCGCTAATTCGATTCTCAATCTGATCCCACTTTGTAATACGTATACGATAAAACGAAGAAAAATCAGTTCGAAACGAAAAATTGCGATTGCGATTTCAGATGCGATTAATGCACGGGCATACTACGTTCTTGTATTTTCACGACGCCGCAATTGATCGTCTGAACGATACATTATACTGTCGTTACGAATTTTCTCGCTGGTCTAGCGTGAGCTCCGTAAATTTACCGAAGAAGCGGACGAAAGTCGAGGGAGCAACTCGAGCGAGGATGCAAAGCGTAAAATATGGCGAATATAAAAGCAGGAAAATACGTTGTTGTACACGACGAAAGGACGTTGAAGCAGGGAAGAGAGAAAAAAAAAACGAAAAATAATAAAAAGTAGAAAAACCGCGTAAACACGAGCAGTGCGCGTTTGCCTGGACTGTAACTATCTAATCTTGGTAAAATGACCATAAAATACAAAGAATTGCACTGTTAAGCAGTTAACCCCACCAATAACCCCGTAATTACCGGTCAGGATGCGCGGTAATGCGAGCCCTCGCGATTGCCGTCTTTTACATCTTTTTTTTTCGCAAATTTTACGCGACATCGAGGACAATGCCCCGCGCAATTTTGGTTTAACGTGATTTGTACTTCCTTTTTGTTCGAGTAGCCGTGTAACCAGCCGATCCTACCAAACATGGAATACCATCGAGAAGTGAGATATAGAATGTCGAAAGGACGTTATATACCTACGCGTGAACTGGTTAGCTTTCGAGAGTTTTACGATTCTCGAGCAGTTGGCAGGATCTGCCGGGATAAAGAAGATCAACGAACGCGTAAATGGGGAACGTAAAAAAATTCGACTCGAGTGGCGGAAATGCATTACAGAACTCGTTTGCGCGATATGAAAAAAGGCTCATTCTGGAGATCTACCTTGAGTGACTTTTTATTATTTATTTGCGCTATTGAAACACGTCGGAGGATTTATTACATCGGCGGAGCGAAATATATACGGAATGCCTGGACGCCGTAGACCCGCATCGAGATTCCGCAAATACGCGCGAACTATTTCCAGTGAATTTGTAGAATTCACGAACCGTTTCTATCGAATCGCTTACAGTGGAGAGTTGCGCCTCTACGAAAATTTATGGCGCCTACGTGCCATTTCGTCTCGCGGATACGCCGGCGTCCATCTCGCGGGGAATTCGTATTTGAGAGCTGGCCACGATTGTTCCTTCGTTAATAAAATCAGATTCCATCGTGATAGGGGGAATGTCTATAGCGGCGATGCTCCCGCTCGAGGATTCCACAAAATCGCGCTCTGGGAGAAAACGAGAAGAAAAACTCTCCATCCTCGTCTTTCCCGATCCATTATTTTCAAGATAGCCGTAGATAATCGCGACTCGCTGGAGGAAGGAGGACGTAAAGAGGGAGAGAGAGAGAGAGAGGGCAGCGCTCAGCGACAGAGTCGCGAAGGAGGGAGAAGGACGCTGGGCTAAAAATGAGAGATGGTCTATAGCAAGGAGGAACTTAGAGAGTCGGTTCCCTTTCTTTTCCAATCGAGGAAGTCGGTTTTTGCGAAGCTCTGACGCGCGATTGGTTCCAGATCGCGAGTCGAACCGTCGGTCATCTTCTTTCGTTGTTCAGGGTCGTTGTCGATGGCGGGTGGAACGAGGAGGAGGAGGGAAAAAAGTATGGAAGAGAGATAGGAAAAATGAGAAACGAACGAGAGAGTGGACGAGAGGCACGAGCGAATTCTATTATTTCCGAGGATTCGCTTTATCTCGCGAAAGGTCAGTCCGATCCGAGGTTGCAGCTTGCCGATCACCGATGCCGAGTTCGAAGGTCAATCGCGGTGCCATCGAGAATAGGAGTCCCTATTGCGATGTCCCTTATTAATGAAGCACTCGCGAATCCCTCTGTGTGTGTTCGCGTGTGTTCCGTTGAGAGACGAGAGCTTCGTGATGCTATCGACGCGAGAGAGTGAGCCCCTTTCGAGGGCTAGACGCGGCCAGGCCGGCCAGCCGCTCTACGATATCGTGCCGATGTATCGCTTCGAAGCTTTTTACTCGCCAAGGTCAGTCCTGGTCATCTGGAGAACGATAAACTTCGATTTATTAGTGTGCCCCGCGTGTATCCTTTTATGTACGCGCGAATATCGGACTCGTGAAACGCACCATTTCGAATGGTCATCGATCCGACTTTTTTCTTTCCCCTCGCAACCCGGAATCGCTCCTCCACTCGAGCGATACCGAAGAATGCACTCCTCGATCGCCTCGCCAGTTCTCAAGGTCGACGTCGCCGTCCGTTACCCTGACGCAATGGAATTACCATTTTAGGAATAGAAGCTGGATTACGTAAAAGCGATCCAGCTCCGGCACCTGCCGTCCGGAGCTTCTCGGTTTGATCTCGACGCCGATAGGGTCATCCTCTCTGGGTTAATCATCCGGTCCGCATTTTTGGGGACACCGTCTCCGGGTGCGGTTCCAGGAAATCGATTCGGTCGATGCTCGGTTCGGTACCGTTAAAAAAATACACGAGAGATTGTCTTGGAGGAAAGAGAAAGGTCGTCGATCGTCATCCCCTCCGGTCATCCGCGCTCCGACGATCGATGATGCATATGACGTAAGCCAGCGTCGTTCATCTTCGATTCTCTCTTGGCTAAAATTGATCGTTCGATTCGAACTGCATCGGCGGGATAAGTACCATTAATTACCTATAACGGAACACGCCGCGGAACGTTTCATGCTCTTACACATTTGTAATTAAATTATTGGTAGAAACGAAAATGGAGTGCTCGGCTATCGGAACGCGTGTCCGCCTTTACCTTGGCACATTTACCGTACTAACAGTAACTTCAGTTTCGCGAAATGCAAAAGTTACGATGTTGTTACGATTCCATTTGAGGATCTCGCTCGCCCAATATCGCGGCTTAAAAAACCATGTCCAGCTATATCGAAACCGTAAAACATCATATTAATGCACCCTGCTAATTACGGGAGCGTACTTTTTTCGTATTCCCGCTCGTATATACGTCTCGGTGGCTCTTGGTTGAAATTAGCGACTACTTTATGGATTTAATTACACGCTCGATGGCGACAACGAGTTTTATTAACGAAGCCTCCGTTTCTTCGCTTTGTAACCAGGGACCTAATTCGACAAATTGAACTATCAAGCTATGAGTTATGGGTATCCCGGTCGACTATGAAATTTGCAAATAAACGATGGTGGAATATAGATTTGCGGAAATACCAAGCCGTGTGACGTTTTCGACCACCAGAACTGGAGATTCAGGCTCGAATTTATCAGAGACGCGATCAGGTGCGATGAACGTTTCGGTAGTCCCTGCCCCCAATTAGCCCGAGAGGCTCGCGTATCGGCTCTGTCACGAGGTGCGCGCTTAGTCACGAGCGCGCGATATGAAAGTGACTCGACGAGTTCTACAACACGATCGTCCGTGCACCATGGCACGCTTCGTTCCAGATGTCAAATGAGTTTCCGCGAACTCGTCCCATCGAGCCAAGGAGCGAGATATCGCCATCGATTACCATCCGCAATCTATTTCTCGATCCTCGATTTCCTTTTTCGCTTTTTTTCTTCTTTTCCGCCGTCTCTTCTCGCTCCCTTTTTCTCGTCAACTTCGAGCGACATTCCGGCAGATAAGAGGCTCTTGGTAGCAAATTCGAGTTTGTTAAAGTCGAGTCGATAAATCGACTCGATAATTTTATCGTTCGGAGTTTCTCGCGACTGCAATTCTCGGCAGTTTCGAATCGATTTTTACATATCCCACGAGAGGTAATTTCTTTCACCGAGTGTACTTTCTTCGCGACCGTTAAGTAATTTTTCGTTCGAGGGGCCGTGTGCGCTAATTGACCTTGAGATGCAGTTAATCGCGATTACGACTGAATTAAGTAACTTCTTAACGGGAAAAAACGCAATATGACTCTCTTTATGTAATTACAGTGAGAGTATAATTAGCGTGTGGTAATCATAGGATTCGTTCATTTCGCTATTATTAATTATCGCGCGTCAACAAGAGAGGAGAAAGGCCTGAGAGCGTGAACATCGCGTTTATCATCGAATGACAATAAAATTTAATCCAATTAGCCAGACCGGCGAATTCCAACGAAAATTCGACACGCGGCTTTGAACGTAATATGCAAATCGCATCCGGTTTATCGACGCACGAGCTCAATCCAGGTATTATCGTTACGATGAATACGGAATAGCGACAATCGCAGCAGGGACAATAACACTGTATACGCGTACCGTGAACGATTCGCTGCCTCGATTTTCTCTCTTTCGACGAATATAATAACGACTCTGGCCCACACTCGCGAATGCTAATAAAATCGCACATGCGCTCGTACACAGTCACGATTATCTTATTTCGCTAAACCGTATTATTAACATCGACGGGTATCTTTTTCGAGTATCTTTATTCAAATTGAACTCCACCCTGGCGAGCGCGAGTACGACACGCGCGCAGCAGCTGCAGCGCCGCCGGAGGTTTATTCCTCTCTCTCTCTCTCTCTCTCTCTCTCTCTCATCCTCTCTCGCTCGCGTCCAGCTTCCTTTGTACTCCCTAGAACCACCCTCGCCGAGTCGAGAAACGAGTAATCACCGTGTTTCGGTCTCTCGTCGTGTTTCGATCGACTCCCTCCACCCCTTTCGCGCTTTTTCTCTCTCTCTCGCTTCTTCGCTCGCCTCGTCTTGACACTTCCAAGTTCACGGTCGGTCAAGGACTCCAAGAGCGAGATCGGAGCTCTCATTCCCCGGGGCACGATGTCGCTTCGCGCGCCACTTCTAGCCTCTAATGTTCCCGGCTTTGCACTTTCGATCCATCTAACCGCCCGTCACGACACGCTAATCGAGCTCGCGCGTGTCGACTCGGGGAAATTATAAGTGTCGTTAGTTGTTGCATATCTGCCCGAGAGATCTGAGCAACATTTCTCCATCTTCTCCGAGTTGAAAAATACCGTCTCGAATCGTGTGTCCGATAAGAAGCAGCTTCGGGTTAAAACAGACATCGAACAAATTAGAATTAAAATTCTAGACCCAACTAAAATCCAATTTAAACAAGTATTTCAAAACGTGAATGTTTGAACATTGAAAATGAAAATTCGACCCATAGAGTATTAAAGAGCCTCTTCGGCGCTTATTTTCCAATGGATGAACCCGAATTCCGTCCCGATAGTAGCAAAAAATGATTTAAACTGTCCGAGTTCCGTCCCATAGATTGACTATAGCATCCGAGTTCCGTCCCGATTAGGATTACCCCCACTTTTCTACAGATTCCCCTACGACGCTTATTTCTGCATCATATTCTCTATCGGATATTTCTATCATCCGTTAATTTTACAAAACTCTAACACTCCCTAACACCCTAACACCCTAATCTTTACGAAATTGCAATTATTACTATAAGGGGTGAATCGCACGGCTGTGCTCCCAAAAATATAAAAACATTACAGGCAGTAGCTAATCACTGCAGGGACAAATCCTAACTTTTGCCTAAATTACAGTTTCTTTATTAAAATTATAAAAGATAAATTACATGGCGCTTGGCGCTGGAGGGGTAAATATGAGTGGTAGTGCGGGAAATTTTCATGGGACGGAATAAGACTGTCTCGGGACGGAATTCGGACGTTACCGAAAAAAATACGGGACGGAACTCGGAATTTTTTTGCGCTTTGGGACGGAATTCGACTTCTCCGTTTCCCCCAACTCATCGTTATTCACGCAACGTACGTTCGAAATGACGAATTCAACGAAGAGAATCGAAAAGGTTCTCGGAGGACTTTATCGCTCTCTGGTATAGGTTTCCTCGGCGATGTGCGAGATACATCCGTAATGCGTTCCTTTGCGAACGCGAATGGACAGTGAGATTTTTCCGGTGGGCTCGGCTCGCCCGACGGCAAACGAGGGTCTCGTTCGCGGAGGATACAGAGGAGGCATGTGCCGCCCCGGCGGGGGATAAAAAGCCCGGTGGAATACCGGAGTGAGCGCATAATCGACTTCCGGGGGCCTCCTTCGTTCGACGATCTTGTATCGCCTTTTTGCCCGGCTATCCGCGAGCTCTCTTCTCGCCTTTTAAGGCTCAACTCGACCAGTCATTTTCATGCTCTCGTCTACCTTACTCTCCATACCCCCGCCCTCCTCTCCGTCGCGAACGAGACCAGGCGAATACCGGGTTATCGGAGACGCGCGTTTCTATAAATAAAGTCTCCCGATCGATTCCATAAATTTATAGACCTCAGCCGGCTGACACACATACAAGTACCATAGAATAGATTTTTTTGCCCCTTCGTCCTCAGGAGTGATTCAGACCGATCGCGCTGTAAATCTCGAACGAATCGAGTACCAGCGGCGTACGAATATGGTGATTAGTCGCGAAGGGCTCTTTTTACCGCTCCTCGCGTTCTCTAATCTCTCGCCGCCGACCGGACCCGATAAATAAAGGGACTCGTTGCGCCGGAGCTTTTGTATCGCTCGGTGCTTTTTTTCATCGCTCCCAAGGCCGCCCGAGTACGACAAAACGTATTGTTTTCCTTCTCCGGTGTTTCGCTAAGTACACAGCGGATGAGCTACCGCGCGAGAGTTCTCTCGGCTTTTTCACGGGCGAGCGGCCACGGAACGGTCTCTCCATCTCTTTCGCGCTCTTCCTTCTCGGTTATACTATACATAACAGCGCTCGGGGTCGAGGCCGGAGGCGCGGCGGATAGTCGCGCGAAAACTAGTCCGGGCGAGGCTGATTCACGACCTTGGCCGTTCTCGCACCGCGGCAAATCGGTGTCCCGAGTTTCTAGAAGTCACGGAGATAGGGAGAGGAAGAGAGAAAGAGAGAGGGAGAGAGCTACGATCGTGACACTCGAGAGAGACGTACTCGTTTCGTTGCGTGCGTGAAAACGTCGTGTCGTCGTTGATCAAAACTAACGAGTACCCGCTCGACGAGTGTTTACCCGAGCCGAGTGAGTTACCCTCCCCCTACGGAATAATTGCATTCTATAGGTCTTGGCGAGGTTTTTTCACCTTTTTATACACCGACGAAGCTCTCGAGTTAATCAATGATGACGTAACGACGTTTTAACGCTCGGTGCGGGTCGTTCGACTTCCGCCGAAGAATCCCTCGGGGTACTTTATGGAATACCGAAAAATACATAAACGTCAGTTCGGGAAATATTTCGCCAGAGTCCGTGACAGCCGTGAGATATACGTCGCCCTCGCGTATTCATTCGTTCCGCGCGCCCGCATCTGCCGCGTAAGCGAGAACGTCGGTAGTGAGAAACGATGGACTTGGCGAAATATCGGCCGGTCTTTCGCGGCCAGCCGCGCGAGTCCGACGTGTAGAACAACCGTGGAAAGATGTAACGGAATGAGGAAACTTCTCTATCCCGGTATGGGAGCTCTCTTGGGTTAGCCAAAGAGTCACGTATGTCATCGTTGCATCGGTTACACTCATCTTGCTTTACGGTCCGAGGAGTTTGGAAACTGCAAAACACAATCACCTTTGGATTCGTATATTTTTAATCGTCAGTGCGAATAATTTGATATCTTTGCAATTTAATTTTAGAATAATGGAACAAAATTAAAAATATTCATAGTTGTTTATTACGAGTAACATTCTTGTTTATTGAAACTATCCTAATCTAATGTTATGTTTCGATAAAAACACGAATACATATATGTATACGTTAAACTTGTAATAATTTTCTTGTAGCGATGTACCAAAGATGATTTACTAGGAAAAGTAATATCTCCCTGTGGTATTCCGTGTTGTTGTAAAGAGGTGATAACGAGATGCTAATTAATGCAAGAAGCTAGTACAAGTCGACGCAATATTCGACGCGGGATCATAGCGTCGGCGATTGGGACCTTTCGCCTTTGTACCGTTCCCGAGGGAGCAATCGGTAACGCGAATCCATTAGCTCGAGATTAGACCCATCGAACTCTCGTTCGGGCAAGCACCGTAATGATAGTACGCGCGCGTATTAACCCTCCGCGACTATGATCAATTTCGATTTTCCCACAGTCGACCTCGCGTGGGGCCATCGACACACATAAACACAACCACCTCACGTGACACACCGCGCGACGATTTACGGATTCCATCCGCGGCGGATCGATGCGTTCGATGTATCTCGGCCAGTGGGGTTAGTGCCCCGGAGCAGGCCGGTCGCGTCGATATTCGGTGACCTCGGACAAAGGGAATCGAATCAGAATCTCATTCTTGGCGAAAAAGGAGAGTAAATTGCATCGGATGGAACCGAGCTCGATTATTCGGTGGTCACGACGACGAGAATAGCGTACACAGATCGTTTTAACCTTAAGCGAAGCTCTCCTACATTGTACACTTCAGCGAGAATCGGCGCTTTGCGAAATTCAATTTTTCAAGAGGATCGACCGCACGGGTGCATTAACGTCGCGACTTTGATCGACCCCGTCGCGAACAATGAGGGTTGAAATTTTCGGAATTGCCTAGACCCATTTCTCGAAGATCGATTTCCAAAGGAATTTAAGACTCGAGGGGCTCGGGTGACCGAGATACTCGATCGTGAGAACTCGTGTAACCATGTAATCGGGCGATTTTCGAAAAATCAAGATCTCCACCGAGTAGCAGCCTCTCGATTAAAGTATTATTCTCGAAACGAAGCAATACGAATCTCTCGCGGTCCTGTTATTCTTTCGCGCTCAACTAATATGCGAAATTCAACCTCGTGGGTATGCTCTAACCCGATAAAGCTCACGATACACCACCGCGCTGCGCAATTTCGTTTAATCGTCGACTTCCCTGCGAATTGAAATTCAAAGTCGCGAGCGCGAGACTCCGTTTTCAATCGGTGAGAGTGTAGTATCTACGCGGTACATAGTTATTTCAATTAGCGTCTTCTAGCAGCTCGCGTAATTTGCTCTAATCGCCTGGGAAACGTTTAGACGTTCGATGCTTCGATTTTTCACGATCGAGAAAGCAATCGCGATACTTTGTTATTACGAAAAATTGCGATAAAGGAAGACGAGCGATGGGCGAAGAGAGAAAGAGAGATATATCAAAGGAAGACTCGGACAAATGTTGTTTATCGAGTTTGAAGAAACACGTCGATAATCAAGCGAATCGATACCTTCCGGTGCGATCGCACGGCTGGCTCGTTTTCAGAAAATAGCGAAGCGAGCCCGAGCGGCTATTGATATAGAACCGAGTGGATATGCGCGCTGGTTTCTGCATCGCGCTACCGTGCGCTCGTCCGAGCGCGCCCAAGGTCGTTCAAGGTCGGGTATGAGGAGCAAGGACCTTGGTTGGGAGAGCGAACTCGTAACAAACTGGTCCCCTTCGGCCTTCGCCTCGGTCGCTTCTCAGAGAGTATACGGGAGAAGGGTGAGAGGGAGAGAGAGAGAGAGAGAGAGGGAGAGAATAAGAGCCTTTTTACCCAAGCCATCCCTCTTTTCATTTCCCGGCACGTAACACACGGGACCTGTCGTGCCGCAAACCTGCTTTTTCATCATTAAGACCTATTTCGATAAAACGCTCGGTATCGTTCGCTCGGTTCGTTCCCCGGTCTTCCTCGACTCCTCGGATTTTCACTCTCCTCCGCGTTTGTCTTCTCCACGCTCGTTATTTATCATGATGATGTAGTTTCTCTTCTTATTTGGCATTTTTTCGCGACGCCACTTGCCGCGTTATAAGCATTTTCCTCGGCCCGTCGTCGTCCGCCACTTCTGGATACGCGCGTGAACGATCGCATACGTTTTTGCCCCTCGCTCGACCTCGTCTTCCTTTTTCGATCTCGCGTCCGCGCACCACACCCCATTTCCCGTTCGCACGCATCGAAAACTCATCTCGCATCCCGACTCGTTACACTTTGTCATTGACCTTATCAAACGCGAGTGTTGTTTCTCCCTTTACTCGACAATCATCGCTTCGTATCTTTTTACGCGTCCGCATCTCGCAACTTATCGTTATTCCATTACTGTTCCACACGCTATTTAATTTCCGGTGGTATTTTTCTCGCCTACTGTCCTATAAATTTGAAATTGAAAATTTCATCGACAATCTAGACGACGCGGATATTTTAACGTTATCGTTAACAAAGTCGCGTATACCGGAACCCCTAGCCAATCGGGGAGAGATAAAACGTAATAGCCAACGTAATTTCACATTTAAAATTTCCTGATTAAGTTGAAAAACTCATTATTGAATTAATCGAGAGCACCCGGTTTCTTTCACGCTCTCCGCGTTCGTTTATATATCTCTCTCGCATTCGTTCTGTATCACTCGGGCGCAAATCTCTCGTGAGTTTTTCTCGAGAGGGTAGGATACCTTCCTCGGTCGGATCCGGCGAGCGTCGGCGACTAATAATAAAACAGGCGGCGATCCTCTTACATTATAGCCGGAGCACGATTTATGCACGAACGAGCACAAGTAAGAAATCGCTAGGAGG